>JAOYND010224966.1:0-13980 GCA_025802135.1 Lagerstroemia fauriei
CTTGGGGAAGATGCCCAAATAAATAAAGCATGTCTTCAACCGGGGATGCAAGTCATGGTAACTCCATTCCAAGATTTTTTCTGGGGACCACAAATGCTGTGGCCATCGCAGGTAATCTTTAATTTCTCTGATTTGAAATCTGGTATCGTGATCTGATCGAGTTCTCAGGGCTCCATTCATTAAAACCAAAGCTTGAGGTGTCGGCTCGGGTTTGATGTGATCCCAAATGTCGGGATCCGGAGGTTCAGGGAGCTGATTGAACAGGAATCTCAAACGCTCCTCATCGGTTAAATTGCCTAAAGCAAATTCTTCATCGTCCCGACGTCCAGGAGCAGCAGTGATGATGACTCTGCTTCCGTTACTTGTGTCCGGGAAGCACTCTTGGAGTTCGGGCCAAATGCCATTTGCATCCATATAATCATCCAAGACGATCAGATAGCGACCGCGACTACTTATCAACTGATAAAGCTCCGAAACCAGTTGGCTTTCTCCTTTCTTATAGTCTATAATGGCTCCTGTTTCACGAATCTGCCCCGTTAGCTCAATTATGACATCCCTGAGTCCCATATTTTCATGTATGGAAACCCAAGCACGGCATTGAAAACGTCTCCTGATGTTTATGTCGTCATAGAGAGCCCTTACAAGAGTCGTCTTGCCGGAGCCTGTTAGGTCATGTAGTCTCAGGACCTGAGGGTCCCGAGCTTCTATCTCCGCAGCACCATGATCAACAAGGGCTGCAAAATTTGGATTATCGTGTAAAATTTATATCCACATTCCATCAATACGTTAAAAGGAAAATGGACACTAATAAGTTTAGAAAGAAGAGATTTTCACCATGCATGTAAATCTGACGGAACCAATTAAAGGGAAGGTGCGAAAACAGCAAACGCTGTCTCTCATTTTGGGGCTCCTCGATGTCCACGACCCCAACATCATCCGCATTGGCACCTCCTCCGTTGCTGTTGTTGCCTGCATCATCCCCAACATCATCAGCATGGGCACCTCCTCCGTTGATGTTGTTGCCTGCATCATCCCCAACATCATCAGCATCGGCACCTCCTCCGTTGATGTTGTCGCCTGCATCATCCCCAGCATCATCCGCATTGGCACCTCCTCCGTTTCTGTTGTTGCCTGCATCATCCCCAACATCATCATCATGGGCACCTCCTCCGTTGATGTTGTCGCCTGCATCATCCCCAACATCATCAGCATCGGCACCTCCTCCGTTGATGTTGTCGCCTGCATCATCCCCAGCATCATCCGCATTGGCACCTCCTCCGTTTCTGTTGTTGCCTGCATCATCCCCAACATCATCATCATGGGCACCTCCTCCGTTGATGTTGTTGCCTGCATCATCATCATGGTTGGGTAGGCCGAGAAGCTGCGAGAACAGACGAGTCCCCACGTTTTTCTGGGCCTCGTTGTCCACATAGTTGCTTTCCCACCTTTCGATGCATGTCTGACCCCTCGGTGGTATGTTCAGTTCAAGGGGAGGGGAATTGTGCATGGTAAGGGCAGCTCTGATAAACGTGCATGGGATGCGCTGTTTGAACTTCTTCAGCCCTATAGCCAGGTCCTTCTGTGTGCAACATGGTGACAGATAGCCGAAGAGTCGACGGGTAATTCCTCGGCAGCACAATCTTCCTGCGAGGTGGCTGTCAATTACATCCTCTGCTGTGCCTATGACATCCAAGATGTCAGGCGTAATAATGCTCTGCGGGAACTCATTGGTTCTTCTGCTATGGCTAGCATTCCGGGCAGAGGAACAAATCCTCTCCAGGATGTTGATGACTCCGGTGATGTTATCATTCAATTGTGGACTAGTTGTTCTTTCACCGTTCAGAAGAATCTTCAAATTCCGCAGTTTCGTCTCGAGCAGATATGCTTGCAATTCGACGACGTCCATGCGATCCATCGAGAGCACGCATTCACGTTGGTTTCTTCGCTTGGATCTAATACTGATTTCCTCTTTTCCACCCTCAAATTAATTTGCAGGCTATAATAAGACTGTGAAATGTTGGGATTATTTTATGGGTGTTTAACTGGGAAATGGCCTCGCTCACTCACTTTGTTTCTTCTGACAAGACAGGACTGCTCATATGCTAATATATATAAAGTGAGCTCTCTGAATGATAGTAATAGCTTGATAATGGTAAGTCACGGAATTCATGCAACGCACAGTACTCAGCCAAGATAGATAAATATTGAGTGTTCACTCTATTCACTGGTCAGTTCTTGTAACCTTATAATTTTACACGTAAATGATAGAGCTAACTCATCATACTTAATTCTGTCATATTATTAACATGACTTGATTAAGGTAATTCAATATTTTTCAGTTGACAAAAGAGGCACATAGGTTTAGAAAAGTAGAAGGAAGAGAGGAGGTAAATTCGACATTTTTGCTAATAGATTTTGATCCACAATTTGGAGATTTTTTACCATTCAATAGGTCGATTCAACTCAAAGCCATATTGTATGTTTGCCTCCACGCCATATGGCGTATTTCACTTTAAATATATATAGTTGAATAGGATATTCTGCAAGTTGAACAATTAAAAACAAATATATACTACAACATTGTATAAATAACCATCACAATACAAATGCCACCAACTGGGTACTATAAAATTATGAATTATTGGAAAGTTTTATCAAATGGTCATGGTATGGTACTGCTACTTGTATTTCAGTTCAATCAATTGTAGCATCAATAAATGTTTTTTTTCAACTCTTATCATTTTCAACTCTTTAAAAGTTAAAGTTAAAGTAAAAGAATTTTAATTTTTATTTAAAGAGTTGTAACACAATATTTATAATTGATTATGATTGGTCTGGGGGAGCCTACCATATTGACGGGTCTTCAAGGAGCTGTGGGTCGGACTCCGAGTTATGGGTACCCGGAAGATGGCTGGAGAGTCTTCGCCGATTACCTTCGATGGCCTATCGGGATGGGAGATCTTCGAGTGAGACAAGAGCAGACCTTGGATGGAACTCGGAAGACTTGAGTGAGCCTCGCCGGAGACCTGCAAAAAGCCAAGTCTGTGAGTGGTTTCCCGGAATGGCTCTCCGATGCCTAAGTCAGAGAGTGACCTAGGTAAGAGGAAGAGGGAGGAAAAGGAGAAGAGGTGTTGAAGAGGGGAGGAGTGAATCTATCACCTGGCCCCCTAGTGAGGCGTATTTATAGGCCATTTTCGTACGGAAGGGTGACGTCAATATGTCTTCCACGCACAAAGCACGAGGGTGCAAGTTGACGTTCTTGGTGTATATGAACACAAGTCCTTGTCTGATGTACTTAGGAATAAGTCAACCTTGCCAGTATAAGTAGGCGTAAGTTGGCTTTCATCAGCACTTATGGGCATAAGTCAACCTTGCTCGGTGCCTATGGGCGTAAGTCAGTCTTACTAGCATAGGTGGGCGTCAGTCGGCCTTGCTAGCATAGGTAGACGTAAGTCAGCCTTGCCCGGTGCATGTGGGCATAAGTCATTCTTGCTAGCATAGGTGGGCATAAGTCGGCCTTGCAAGCATAGGTAGGCGTAAGTCAGCCTTGCCCGGTGCATGTGGGCGTAAGTCATTCTTGCCCGTCATGAGTCGGCCTCATCCGATCCTTCTCGGAGAGTCGGGTCGAGTGTTGACATGTTGGTCCATATCAGATTGCAACTCTTTTAGGCGGAGATTACAATTCTTTAAATTGAAGTTACAAGTTTCGGTACCATACCATGATAGTACGTTGAGGCTTCGATGACTTATTTGGCATTTCTTTGATTCGAAGGAAGTATGTCAAGTAAAATTTTCGAACTACTCTTGTATAGATGAAAAGGGTTGGTGTCCGTCGATGCCATTTAGGATGCCATCTTTTTTGGATTTATATCACTGGTATCTAGAAAGTCTTTTGAACTATTAACTAATCTAGTTCGAACTAGATTAGTTTATTAAGGGATAAAACTCTCATAGTATGATTTTTCTCTATTTATAAAGAATCGAAGCCGAGACCTTCATTTAAGAGGAATAAATGTCTTACCACTTGAATAAAATTATGTTGGTAGGTTTGCATCTTTTGATGCTGCAAATATCTCGAGCTTGAGGAGATTGCTATTTTTTGAGCTATACTGGGCAGTTAATGTACAAAGTTTCTGCTTGGAAACATGAAATAAATCGAACCGTTTAAATCAAGTTTGACTTAATTTTGTCATTATTTGTTTGGAAATTAATGAGTAAAACTACAAATAGACCCAGGACACATCAATTTCGCATTAGTTGGGTACATCGATTTTGCATGAGTTGGATCCGTGATAGAAAATTTGCATTACTTGGGTTCCTCACTAATGGGATTTGCATCTGCTGAGTCCCGACTCATGGAATTTACATCACTTGGAACCCCACCCCCTAAAATTTGCATCAGTTGGGTCTAAAGTTACACCAGTTAGGTCCCAACTAGTAGGTCCTTAACTACATTAATTAGACCCCTAAACATGAATTGGGTCCTTACCTACAGCAAATAGATAGCTGATTCCATTAGTTAGGTCCTTTTAGGAATATTAACTAGGTCCCGAGCGTTAATTTTTTTATAACAACTTTAGATATTGTTGACATGGAAGTTCGATGTGCACCCCACACATGCATAACTGTTAATATGGCATGCCTATGTAACGTTAAAAAATTTAAATAAAAGTAAACATATATATATATATAAATATATTTAGAATATTGTAAAAATAGAAAATTTTTTAAAAATAATAAAATGATTAAAAATTATATTAAAAATTTAAAAACTGCATAAGATTTCTAAAAATAAATTAATTTTTAAAATTACATAGAATGCTATAAAATGGAGAAAAGTTAACTAATTTTAAAAAATAAATCTTCATAAAAATTTATTGAATTTTCTTAAAGTTAAATTTGTTTTAAAAGTGTAAATATTACAAAAATAAGTTGTAAAATCATTTTACAAAATTCATTAAACTTTCTAGAAAAATTATAAAGCTTATAAATTGTTTAAAATAATTTTTGAAAATTTATAAAACTTTTTAGAAAAATGAAAATTTGAAAAAGTCTTAAAAATGGAAAAATAAACAATCAATCCCACCAATTAGTGAGAGTCACATGCTAAAATCTTATAAAAATGAAACAGTTAAAAATGATATGTTCCTTATATCTATAATTTATTCTTCTCGAGTTTGAAATCAATTTTATCATTTAATCTCCTTCCTGTCTCCACTTGGACATTTGTTCAAATCGATTGCAATATATCCTTCTTCAATTGAATATACTATTGAGTCATTGTTTTTATTTTTCGAGTAGTAAAAATAATTGTTAAATTTTAATTTTTAAGAAACTATTGTGATACTTTTTATATTAATGAAAACTTTCGAAACTTTCTTGTAATTTTTAGAATTTTTTTAAAATTTTTCTGATTATTATGATTGTTAAAACATTTTGAAATTGTCTAAATTTGTTCTATTACTTTTATAAAAATTTTGGCATTTTTTGAAAATTTTATGATTTTCTAGAATATTTTTTAATTTTTAGAGAATATTTCTGATACTATGAAATTCTCTTGTAATTTTCTTATTTTTTTGAAAATTTCTTACAAAATTTTGATATTTTTATGATATTCTAATATTCTTTCATAAAATGTTTACGTTTTCTTATTATGTAATATTACATATAATTTTGATAAGTTTTTTTTAAATGAGGATTTTATTCTTTCCAAACTTATGAACTCCTCAGAAGCTCATGCATTCAGGTAAGTTTAATATATATTTATATGCTTTTAAGTAATTTTATTCAATCTTTTAGAATTTTTTGTAATTTTAAAATTTTATTATCTTCTATTATTTTAGTCTACATTTTTCCTTATAAAAATAATTATATATATATATACCTTTTTACTTTTATTTATTTTAAATATTGTATAGAAATATCACATTACACACACGTGTCGTAAATGTCAGATTGTCATGTTAGCAAAATTTAAAGTCTTAATAAAAAATTGACGTTTGGATGTAGTCAGGACCTACCTGATCTAACCATATAGTCAGGGACCTAATTGATGTTGCTAGTAAACTATTCAATGCAGTTAGAGACTTAATTGATGTAGTCAGGGATCTAAAAAAATGTGACAAAAGGATCAAATTGATGTTGTTAGGGATCTAATTGATATATCAAGACCTAATTAATGGAAAGTAGACAAATAAGTCTTGAAAAAGTAGAAGAAAGATGAGATAAAATGGGCACGGAAAGTCCCACTAATGATATCGAACTCAGGACCTCTAGGTCACAAGATGATAGGAGTATCAATTGTACCAAGTTCTCTTCTCAAGAATTAGTTTTCAGAATGGTTATTTGCCTAAAAAATCATAAACTATTGTTTAATTCCCTATTCTACCACAAACTATTTTCCCATAAAATCACGAATAATGCTCTGTTTTCTCTCAGATCTACCAACCGCTAATTGCTAGCGTGCACCGTTAATTTTACTGATTGTGCAAGTAGACTTTGACATGACATCTCACATGGCATCCAACTGGTCTTAAAAAATTAATTATTATTATCGAATTTCCTATTCTATTAGAAACTACCGTCAAATCCCCTATTCTACCACGAATTATTGTCGAATTCACTATTGTACTACCAACTATTGTCAAATTCTCTATTGTACCATGAACTATTGTCGTATTCCATACTGTACAATGAACTATTATCAAATTTCCTATTCTACCACAAACTATTGTCAAGTTCCCTATTCTACCATAAATTATTTTTTTGCCAAAAAATTTGTAAATTGTGCTTCATGTCCCTCATTTACCATTGCATCAATTGAATGAAAGAAAATTGTTATTCTTTACATCTTACTCTCAATCATGCATTGTTATTACAATGAAAGAACATTGTAATATGTGTTTATGTTTCCAGTGCAGTGTTATTATATATGATAAATAGCGGTGGTAATTTTCAATGTCTCATATCTGATTTAATGCACTGAATTTCCACAATGAGATAGGTTGGACATTTGTCCTTGTCAATTCTCATATCGTTATAAATGTGGAGTGATAATGCGGTTTTAGACACTCCTAGTGAAAATGCCTATGAAAGTATGAAGATGAATGGCCGTCTACTGCGGATTACCAGTATACTGGGAAAGCCCAAGGTTGATTGAAATTGGTGAATGTGAATATGTTGTGATCGCGATGTGTATGTACTTGTATGTATTTCAATATGAATTATTATTACAACAATCCACACTTATTTACTAATAATAATTAGAGAATTATTTACAATGGTCAAATGAACTAAAGAGGCAACGATCAAATGGTCGTTACATGTTATTGAAAATAATAATAATAAGAATAACGGTCAAGTAATTTAAAATAGAATTTAATAAAGACCATTACATTGAATAAGTATATATATATGTGTGTGTGCATATATTGAACAGAGTGGATGGAGACTATATAGAGAATAGGAGATTCAAGATTGGTAGTTTTTGTGAAGTTGTAGACAACCTTTCTATCTACTATTACATACATATATATGATGATTTAATTTTTACTATTTTGGGTTGAGTTCTATTGAGGAGGTATAGTGTTTATAGTCACGGTTTCTCCTTGTGGGCATTGTATCACGGAGTTAGATATTTTCGTTGAAGTTGCACTGCAACTTTGCAGGGAAACATTTATCCTCAAGAAAGTTTTATGGAAGTGCCTTACCCATACAATTCCAATTTCAAAACTTTTAATCCTCTAAATTCTAATTGATTTTAGTATTGTGACTAGATTTTATAATTATTCTATTCAACATTTTATTTATAATTCTCATATTCTTATATTTTAGGTTATTTCTTTACATCTTGAAGAATCTTATACAACATATGCATCGATTTCACATATTGTACTTAGGTTTAGTGAGTATATTAGAGACTAGCATGAGGCTAGGATGATCCCTATTGTGCAAGTAGAAGGGGCTATGTGTGTTATCAATTTTGCGTGGAGGAATCATTAGACTGATCGGAGTTATTTGAAGTAATGGAAGAATAAGGTTCATTGAGAGACTGGAATCGATTATCATTTTGGTTGTTTTGTTGATTTGTACAGATGAATGCCATTGCTTAGTTTGATGAAATCAACGATGGCAGAAATGACTTGTACAGTAAAGGTAAATGCTCTGATACCATATTAAATGGTAAAAAATAAAGAATGCAAAGGGATGAAGCGAGAGGGAGAGATAAAATGATCTCATTCATCTCTTAAGAACCCATAGATCTTACATGCCCTTTTACAAGCCAGTGGCTGAATGGTTTTTATAGGAAGAAAACTAACTTTCACACCATTCTCCCCTCTCTCATTTAAATACATAAAAATAACAGAAAATTGAAATCAAAATATTCCGTCAAGCACTACAAGAAAATTATGTTTTGCCGACACAAGAATTGAAAGATAAGCTGTCGGAGTAGTGTTGAAAACCATGAATAGCGACTTATCTATCGACTAAAAAAGTATAGACGGAAAAGTGCTCGTTGAAAGTCGTTATCAAGCAAATATCAACAAAAAGTGTAAATGGAAGTTATCGACCAACATTTGCACCGCTAGCTCATTGAAAGTTTGTTCCGAGTATTGACCAAATTGTGGTCACTAGGTCATCAAAGTTTTTTGATGAAAAAAAGTTGGCTGCTAACTCGTCGGAAGTCATTGGAAGCTAATTCGTCTACTAATTTGTCAAAAATTTATCGACAAAGAGGCTGGTCTCTAATTTGTCAGAAGTTATGGACAAAGAGGTCGGTCGCTAATTCGTCAAAAAGTTATCAACAAAGAGGTTGGTCGCTAATTTGTCAGAAGTATCAACTAATTCGTCAAAAAGTTATTGACAAAAAAGTTGGTCACTAATTAGTCGGAAGTTATAGATTGATTTGACAAAAAATACCGAGATGCCTGCAAATCTTTACCGATAAATTTTATTAACAAAGGAGTGTCAATAAATGAAAGATCTGCAGGAACATGTAATTGATATGATATACATTTAGAAGTATATATTACAAAGATATATACCCGATGCTCGTCTTCTACAGGTCTTCGTATAGGAGATGTCTACACATTGCAATAGTAGAAGCAACAACAGTGAAAGTGAAGTATGATTGTGAACTTGCTATGATTGCTAAAATAGAATTTGCAACTGAACTTGCTTACCAAGCTTTACTACATAAAAAAAGAAAAAATAGAAGTAGCAACAACTCCATTGGTCTTCAAGTTCGGTAATCAGCTTGAGCTAAAGCTATCTGAAAAAGGTCGAGAGGATCACAGACGCATATTGCAGCCGCAGATATGATGAAGCCATGCTCGGAGCTAAATGAGATGGTCTTCTAATGATGCTCTGGTTCGAGGGAAGAAAGAAGGGGAAGCGACGGGGTGTGGAGGGCTCCCCAGAGGTGCAAAAAGAAGGCTTCGATAGAGCTATCTTGGATCGGTATCGATAACTATGGAGATTGCTATGTGGCTTTTTTTCTTCCTCTGTCTCTCTCCTTTGGTGAAGATAAGTAAAGGTTTTTTTTTTTTTATAAGGGAGGTCATTGAGCTTTAAAAAAAAGAAAGAAATGAAAAAGAAACAGACAAGGAGAAAGAAGGACAGAAAAGGAGTGTAGCAACGGCACAAAAGACATGGACATCGGCTTCACAGTATACTATGCATTGTACTACCTTTATTTTGTTGTGTGTATATCCAAACAGATCTGCAAACCATGATAAAGTATGTTTTTCTGTAATTGGTCGGAAATTTATAAAATAATAAACTACCGGCAAATTAGTGATAAATGGTGTCGGTCAGTAAGTAATAAAATTTGTTTTATTTGTAAATTTTTTGTTCGATCAACGGTTGCGCAAAATGAGGGTAAAAGAGAGATATGCTAAATAATTTTATTGATACGATGATTTGGAAATACATATTTAAAAGAGATAAATACATCAAATATTATTATATCATAACTAAATACTTATACTAATCTTCAATGTCGATATTAGGTATATGTTCATCATCATCACTGAAGGATGCATTCGTGTTGGAATATAATTTTCCTAAAATTGATACAATATATTGATAGTATGTAACAAGTTCATACGGTTTGAATACAATTAAATATGCAGTTAACATTATGCTCAGTTTAAAAAGTGTATAT
This sequence comes from Lagerstroemia fauriei, assembly GCA_025802135.1. Lineage (NCBI taxonomy): Eukaryota > Viridiplantae > Streptophyta > Magnoliopsida > Myrtales > Lythraceae > Lagerstroemia > Lagerstroemia fauriei. The sequence goes on from JAOYND010224966.1 coordinate 10,166, forward strand.
GACATACTTGAGTAATACGTGATCGCTTGTCTATCCATGTCTTGTCAGCCTTTTTCAAATGAAGTCTATTAAATATCTTTGTATGTGTTGTTTTCTTCGCAATTTCTTCTCCTATAGTTATTGAGAATTTATTTTAGTCATATAAATAAATAAAACGCAAACAAAACATAATTAATCGATAGGTATAAATAATATGGTACCTCAAAAGTTACTTACCATATTTAAAGCGTGGGTCCCTACCAAAATGTAGCCATGCATCAGAATATCCAGAACCACCCTTCTTAAATTTACAATTATTTTTATTTATTTCATAATGTTTCTTGAACTCTTCTAATTGCTTGTGATTTTGCAAGGCTTCCAACATTTGGTCTCCAATCCAATTTGGACAATATTTTAATCTTGAACCTCGGTACATTTCATAGAATCTTTTCCCAGCCTTCTTATTAAATACTTTCCATATATGATATTCGTCGCTGGGATGCCAATATACATATTGCTGATACAATGTTCACCAAATAGTGATAGAAAATTAAACAAAATATTATTCATATAATTAATAAAATAATTATTGATGTGCATATTACCTTCCACTCAGAAAATAAAGTCTGTCTAAATTATTCTGGAAAATCGGCCCAGATCTTAAAAAATATTTTGACATGATTATAAATAACCATTGAATTTGCTTCAGTTCCTTCTTGGATGGTTTATATCTGTATTATAATATATTGACAACTACTTTATAAAATACTCATATTAAGGTGTATTTTTGTATAATAATATTAACTTTAACACTTACCCATTTGTACCCTCTTGCATTAGAAAATGTCGGCATGACTGTTCAGAGACTGAATGAGAAGGTTGGGCAGGGGAATTATCAAGCTCACCTTCATCACCTTCGTCTCCTTCGTCGTCCACGTCAGTTGGCCGTGCAAAAGGTGAAGTACGGGCGGGTACATTGTCATCGGATCCGAACATCTCTTCATTCGTGTAAAACGGGACATTGCATGGGGGTACATCATTTTCTTGGCTCATATCACGATCGGGGGTTCCTGAATGTAAACATTCTCTCTCGGATTGTACATGTATTGACCTTAGGAATCGATCGGTGCACGATACACCCGTTGCAACTATGAATCCGTTACATGTGTATATAAAGTGTCTTCGACTTGGTGTATATGTGTTCCTGACCCCATTCACACAATAATTCGTTGCATTATTGTGACTGAAAAAGAGAGCTACTCGACGCCATAGATGGTCTCGAAGCAAAGGAAAATTTGCGAGCAGCAACCAGTGTCGTGAATGCTGGATTCAGAGCAGTCATAGGTATTGTTAACCGATATGGAGCTTGGAATTCTGGAAGCCTTAATCCATGCTCAATATTTTGATATTGAGGAAGTTTCACATTCAATGCCTCTGCTGGTAATGATGTTGCCAATTCAAGCATTTTGGTCATCTTATTTTTGTTACTGTTATTGGTGAGTAGCCTTGCAGATTGTGGCATCTTTGGAGAAGAACGAAGTTCACCGAAGTGATAAGGAGGCAGAGAGATTGTTGTGCCGGTGGAAGGGTAGGAAGAGAAATGGATGAATGTGAAGATGTTATTAAAAAATGAACACCTTATATGTAATGAAAGTTGAGGGAATAGTGAGATTCGGTGATAGTTTTGTGCAGATATTATTATTGGAAGTTGAGATTTAAGGTAAAGTTGAGATTTGCATATATATTGAAATCTACGATACTAGTATTTTGACCAACGATTTGGTCGGTATATTATTTTGACCAATGATTTGGTCGATAGTTGGTCTGTAGTTAACAAATAATATAAAAAAATTCCGACAACAAAATATTTCTCTATAGTTGATCGATAATGATTCATGCTACCAGGAAAATTGTGAATGTGGTGTGATTGACATGATATTTAACTTGTACAGTACATTGACATGCTATTTAATTTGTATAGTATGTAATGCAATAAACTGCAATGTGATTGACATGGATATTTACAGAGTGGAATGTCTGTAATTATAACATATATACTATTGGGATCCATCACTAAAAAAAATATCCACTTGCATATAGATATATAAAATTATTCAAATTCTATCACTATAATTGTCTGATTCGTCGTCATTATCACTTCCTTGTGGTGTATATGGTACTTCTTCATTTTCCCAAGTAATGTCTTCATTAATTATGTTGACTTCCACTGTTTGTGGTAGAAAATTATATCATTTAAGGACTCATTGGTCTCATCGGAGGGTACTTGTAGGACATACTGATTGAATTCATTATGGTAAGCCACTTCCAATGAATCGGGAATTTCTATACGACCAGTTGATTTGGTATGGATGACTGCAAACCATTTCAATTTATTTTTAACAATTAGCGGGTATGGGACAAAGTAAACTTGTTTACATTGTCTCGCGATAATGAAGGGGTCATACTTTTGATACCTTGCCTGATGTCGAACTTTGACAATCTTGTACTTCGGATGAGCTGTACGTGTACCCCTTCTCGGAGTTGGGTCAAACCAACTACAATGAAACAGCACGACTGTATGACTACGTGATCCCAGCCGTACCTTTTACCCATACACCACTATTGCATGTCTTTCTCTCTTTGCTCCAATGGTTGGTATGAAACTTATACCCATTCACATAATATTTATTCCAACTTCTGATCTGTCGATCAGGTCCCTAAGCAAGTGCATGGAGTGTTGGATTATTGATTCCATTAGTCGGCTCAAAAATCTGCATGATAATGCAAGGTTAGTTAACTAGATTATTCATCATTGAATTTAAGAAAATGAGCAATTCATATATAAAAAAATGGAATTTCATAGGTACATATCCCTTGAACCGTGTTGCAAAATGCTACTCTATGAAATAATTAATCTCTTCAGCATGTTGCATGTGTGAGAGAATGAAGTACCTATGGCAAGTATTTGTCGCATCATGTCAAATGCAGTTATAATAAAAATAATTGATATGGTCATCTAGTATATTTAAAAGTTTTTGTTAGGACTTACTCAAGCAAATGCTTCACCTCATCGTAGTTTATCAAAACATGTAAGTTTGTAGAATTCAATTCTTCTTCGCTTAGATACCTGCATTTATATGCGCCTGCTGTGCGACCTGAGTAAATAAAAATCTGTAATGACTAGGGAAATGTGGCATGTGGTCCACTATCATCATTTCTAGGTACTCGTGTTCTAGATGTGAGTATATTTGAGTTAAAGTAATATGAACATAAATTAACAGTTTCTCGGCATAAATATACTTGACAAATTGACCCCTCGACCTGCACCTTCTACTTAATGGTTTTCTTCAACTTTCTTAAGTACCTGGAAGAACAAAGTTTTTAATGTGAAATATATATTTATATGACTATTAATAATACATTTAAAAATTACGAAGGTAATACCTTTCAAATGGGTACATCCATCTATATTGAACAGACCTTGCAAGTCGAGCCTCTTGCACAAAATGAATAGATAATGCTCCATACAACAAAAAATGTAGGTGAGAACATTCGCTCAAGCTTGCAAAGAATTATTGGAATGTTTTGCTCGAACCTCGGCAAGTCATTTTCTTTAAGGCTTGCTGAACATAAATCCTTAAAGAATTTGCTTACTTCAACTTATGATTTCCATATATGATCGGGTACTTCTTTGAAAGCAATGGACATCAATTGTTCCATGAAGACATGGCAATCATGGCTCTTCTAAGAGTATGCTTTTGATAATACCATAGAAGTTATCTTTTAAACACACATTTAGACCTTAGATACTAAGCTTGAACATGCATTCCACTTAG
>JAOYND010225163.1:0-13964 GCA_025802135.1 Lagerstroemia fauriei
TGGAATCCCTAAATTTTCTCCCTGTTATGGTCTTCATAAAAACCAAAAAACCTAAACCAAAATCAAAGCGCTAAACTGCACCAATCCGAATAAAAAATAATTGAATCATTCAAATTGGTTCATTAGTGACTCAGTTTTTTGCTGGGAAGAGGGTCAACTAATTACTTCATATAATTGGTTCAGTTGATTGCGCTTAAATGAACCAAATCATTTTTCAATTAATAATAAAATAAAAAAAAATTTAAAATTTAAAATGTGCAATTTTAAAATTAAATATATATTAAATTACATTTTTAGCAGTTCGTTCAGTTACTGGACTAATTTTGTCGTATCCATTGAATTATATTTATTTGTATAAAAATTAGTTAACAATTTTATACTAATTTAGATAAGTTAAATATAAATTATTAAAAACTAATTATCGAATTATTTCAACCAATTTTATTTAATTTAGTTTTCTCTCCACAAACGGTTACGGCTTAGACCCTATACTGTTGAAACGAATCGAATCAAAATTGTAGTTCGGCTCGGTTCAAAACGGTTTCCAAACCGAATCGAAACACAAACACTCCTGCCCACAACTATCCATTCTTCTTCTTTTCTCTCTAGCTCTATATTAATTTTTTTATTATTCATGATTGAAATTAACAATATTAACGAAAAAATAACTCTCAAACGACAATTCATACATAGTGTTATTTTCATAGTAAATATAATATATTCATTTTTTGTGTGCCATTTGCTCTAATTAGATGCTAATCTTTACTAAAAAAATGCTCTTTTATTAATATAATATTTCTTATCCGTCTTTTATTAGTATATTCAAGTAGAAATATTGAGTCATTGATGATCGAAATCAATAATTTATTATAACTAATTCTTTTTGAATAAGTAATTTTTTTAGAAGAGGAAGTCTTGACCACGTTTTTCATGATCATCGAAGAATAGTTAAGTGCATATATATCAAATTCTTTCTTAGTGGTAAATATATATTTTTATTCGATCAGTACCAGGAAGCAAATAAAAGAATGCCAGCTTTGCACTTTATCTAGAAGCAAATGAACCCTCTTTATAATTTTTTTCCGTATACAAAAAGGACGCATTGGAAGACTTAAAAAAGGGAATAAATGAGAATATGAAATTTCTCTGATGATAATTAAATTTAAGATATCGTAATTTCAGGTTAAGAGTAGTATCATTATACCAAGTTCCATTTCTTCTCTCTTTATATTATTTTGGAATGACATTATGAACACATGCGCACCAACATAACCTCGGAGATAAAAGAATTAGGTAATTGATGCTCTTTATAATTTTTAAAAATACTCTTAACAAATATTTATTTAATCAGTACAGCAGATATAAATTATGCTTGGGTTTGTAATTGAAATCGAAATCACCATTAAAATTATAATTACCACTTAAAGATAAGTTTTAATATCTAAATATGCTGTTTATTTCGGGGTAAAAGTACCCAGGAAGCCCACGGGGGCACAACCCCACCGGTCGAGCACGGGAGGTTTGATTCCCAGGAGGGACTTTCTTTTGTGGGTGGGGGCTTTCAGCCCTCTTGAACCCGTCAGGTTCACCTGACTTACCCGGTACACGTGGTTTGTGGGCTATTGCGTGTACCCTGAGGAGGAGGTGCCGCAACCACTACTAGTCGGACCCAAAAGACGTTCGGATACCTCGGTTATAATAATAATAATAATAAAAAGTACCCAGGAATGGGAAAAGGGAATGACAAGCTTTATATAAGCCCGTGGGAGTGGGAGTGTGGAGAGAAGGTAAGGAGGATGCAGTATCCGAAGGTAGAACACACGGGAGTAAAGGATATCAATAACTAATATCGACTCGAGCATTACTCTTTTGTACTCAAGCGAGGGGAACCGTCTCCTAACTAACAACTTTATTTGAATCAGACTTTCTCTTTTGTACTTGATTTATTTACCACAAGTTTCACAACTAACCAAGAGCTAGACACTTTTCTTCTGGTCTCGGGCTTATGGCTCACGAGTTTCACACTCGGGTATGGCAAGGTGTAGGCTCATATGATAACATGCTATTAATACCACATAAAATATCCACATGTGTCTAGAAGAGGTTGAATTTATTTCTGTCTAAAAGTCTAAAAACTAGATAAAATAAAGTAAAATTTGTATGGAATCTCATGTCAGGGAGGCAATCGCCCCCGTGTCCCCAAATCCGTCCCTACATATGTATACATATACATTGATACATGCATACATAAGAAGCAAGTAAAAGAGACCATTTTCTAAGGAGTAAATATTTAATATGTAATATATAACTAGTTCAACTGTATAAATTATCGTTTAGATTTTATCATGTGTAAGGTTGACAGAACAACCTATCGATCTACTTACTGTAGCCCAGGAAGAAAAACATCGTCTAGGCGATCCCTCCTGCTCTGATCTCCCCTACACCTAGCACGTTGTCACTCGCGTTAGCGCTCGTAGTTTTCTCCTCGAAAACTGTGAACATTTTATACGTATCAAAATATGATGAGTTTTACACAATAAACTCGTGTATTACACACTGAATATTTGCTCCCTTTTCCAAGGCACGTGCATGGGTTTTGTCAAAAGAAAAATGATCACTCCCCATCCCATCTAACCAAAACATTCGGTACCAAAAATAAAATAAGGGTCCAAATTGAGTTAGTGGATGATGGATGAGATCAAACGCTGTGTTGATCTTTCTGAGCAAATCAAACCATTTTCACTTTTCACACGGAGTCCACAAGCTTCTCTTAATTCCGAAGAAGCCCTTCATTTGGCTGGCATCCTCCAAATCTGTCCTGAGGATCGACGGTCGGCTGCCCTCCACCGTCCTCTCCATCTCTACTCACCAATGTCGTCAGCCGTGGCTCAATCGCCCGCCGGCACAGGTCCATGAGGAAGTGTTTGATTGAGTTCCGAAAGTTGTAACAATCCATCTAAAATCGAGCGTTCTTTCTCCAAAGATAGTGTAGAAAATTAAAGTAGAATAAGGGTATAGGAAGAGATCAGAAATATCGACATCGTAAACTTGATTAATTGTAAACCGAAATCATGGAAGTGTAAATCTGACACGCGATTGACTCACTAGCAGTGTCACTTACTTCGAATAGGGATGATATTCTCTACATAAAATACAAAATCTCAACAGATAACAAAATATTTCAATGTTTTTCTAAATCTTCCAAATCATATCGAATCGAAAATATTCCTATATCATATATTCTCAATAATTTCATATGAAAGTAACGCTACTATCTTTTGTCTTAAACATTAGATGATTTAATAAAGGAGTTTCAAACGGGACCTCATTCTCATCATTGATCAAGGGTTCATGAGAGTTCTATTCTGTTGTGACCAATGAGAGCTCAAAATGAAAGTAGCTAACAAAGTAACTTGTAACTCAATTTAAGATATAACCCTTAACAGGTTGAGCTGGAGAGATGGATTTGGAGAGTTGTGGATTGGATTTCAACGGATAGACAATTTCTCTAAATTTTTTATTTGAATATTATTACTGGAGGAGGTTATGAAATGATAAAAAAAAGTTAAGTTAATTATTTCATCATCCTTTCTTGTGTCTTGAATTTCTATCTTATTTTCCTTTCACTATGCAGAGTTTTTATCATAAATTTTGCTATCCCCTCTCCCTCCAAATTTTCCTAAATAGGCGGAACAAGAAAATTGACATTTGGAGGAATTTGAAGAGATAAAATATACATTAAAATCTCTAGAAGAGATTTTCTAAAATAAGATATAGAACAATACCTCCAAATCGAGAGTGTATCGTGTATAATTGGTATATCATATGGTAGTCCTGATGTGATATCACAAACTAATAAGATTCAATTATTTTTAAGATTTTTTAATAAAAGTCTAAAAGCAAAAAAAAACTCGGAAAATAGTTGAGTCCCATTGATTTGTGATATCATGTCAGTACTGTTACGTGATATACCAGTTACATGCAAGAGTTTGTCCTCCATATCCTTCCAAATCCTCCATCCAAACAGCCCGTAAAAACTGCTCCGCACTTAGCTTTGTTTAAATAATTTTTTTTATCCGTACTTCCAATATCCTAAAATTTAAAGGATCTTAGCTAATCCAGCTCTAGTCAGGTCTTGTTATTAAGAGATAAAACTCTTTCAAAATAAATTTTCTCAATTCATAAAAACTCGTACTCAAATCCTTTCTTATAAGGGGAAGCTGCAGTAATTTGTTAAATGTTTTTAGCTGAGGTCAATCGATCAAGTAAGAAATCCACCAAATGGATCAGTTGGAAGCTTGATTTTTCTCTTTAAGTATTGCAGCTACTTAAATATTTAACACCTTTATTTCACTTTATCAGTCAGTTAGGGGCTTAATTTTTTTGGTTACAACGTTGCACATTAGTTTTTCATATTTGCGATTTGGCTTCATTTGCACCTTATTTATATAAAACTAGAGGGTGACCCGTGCTACGTAGGGAATTGTGAATTATTCGTTCTATTATAAAAATTTAATGTGATGAAAGAAATAAAATTTAATATTATAGTAGGTAAAAAATGAATGGTTCAAATCAAATAAAAATGTAATAGAACCGAGAAATTGTGAGAGTTTCTGGTTAATAAAGTAGATTTTTTATAGTAATTGCGAAAATCGATAGAAGTCGAAGAATCGCATAAATAGTTAAAGGAGATTGTATGGTTAAGAGAATCGTGGAAAATAGTTAAGAGAATTGTAAAAATAATTAATAAAATATGAGTAATTAATAAAATGGATAAGTATACTGAAATTATGAAAATGATGAAAACTAAATTTGATTGAGAACATTTTTTAAACTTGAAAATGAAATTAAAACTGTTTTAAGTTTGCTTCAAATAATAGAGATAAAACTTTCTTCAATAAATAATAATAATAATAATAATAAAAAGACTTGTGCGGAGAGTTGGAGAACCGTTCTGGATGGTGCACGTGGATAAGTAAAAGAACAATATATAATAGAACGGATGATTTAAGAAGGAAATATATGCTAAGAATGTGCAAATGTGCATATAAATATACATATATTATATTAGCTGTATCTCTTTCATGGCTTTTTGGTACAGAGAAGAGTTGGAGAACCGTTCTGGATGGTGCACGTGGATAAGTAAAAGAACAATATAGAATAGAACGGATGATTTAAGAAGGAAATATATGCTAAGAATGTGCAAATGTGCATATAAATATACATATATTATATTAGCTGTATCTCTTTCATGGCTTTTTGGTACAGAGAAGAAAGGGAACCCTTACCCTCAATATCGACACGTCGACGAAAAGGTGTTGGGGACCAAATGGTAGGTGCAGGATTCTCTTGATGACTGTGAGCAAGCTGCTCAATCCACTGTACGTATGTAGCTTCTTCTTCAATGAAATAGCTTGGACGGATGCTTCTCTGACCGTTACTTTTTTTTTAGGCTAAACCACTGGTGTCTAAAAATTCGACGAGTCCTGATTGATCCAGTCCGAGCCGGAAGGTCTACTAGGAGGTAAGATTTCCCTCGAGATGAATTTTTTTCATTTACAAGACTCGAACTCAACACTTTACTTAAGGGAAAGATACGTCATACTACTCAACCAAACCATTACTTTTCTATATTATATGTTATTCAGAAATTGAATGGACCATGACCAGTTCTGGTTCAGATCGCATCGGCCCACCCAGGAATAAAACTCTTATGACAATAATTTTTTATTTATAAAATTTAAATCCGATATCTTATTTAAAGAGGAAAAGATATTGAATTATCTCAATGATCCATGTTGGTTGATTCTCTAACCATTATTATGGACAAGGAATAAATTATTACTAGGGGTAAGACAACTCACACACTAGTGAGCGGCCTCACGGATCACGTGGCAAATTCTCATTTTTCAATGGCCCTCAACATCTAATTTGCATATCTTATCTTATCTTATCTTATTACTATTATATGAAATCATTTTAGTAAGTTTGGTATCTTTTTTATTTTTCATATTTATCCTTAATCTAATTTACATATTAAAATTTATGGCATGCTCCTGATTTTCAAATTAAGGGTAAATTAATAATTTTAGTTATTTTTCTCTTACGTTATATTTACTATCTTAAAAATAAAAATTTTTCGTTAACTGCTCAATTCCCTCATCTCACTCCATATCTACAATTTTAGCAGTAAAAATTTGTCATATTTTTTAAACGAATAATTTAAAATTGTAAAATTAAAAAGGTAAAATTGAAATCGTATACTAATGAAACTGAGAATGCTCTACTTGTTATTATAAGTTAACGAATTTCAAATGAATTAAATTAGAATAAATTATAAATAAATGATCTAATTATACGAATTCATTCCCATATTTCATATTTGTTTATTTTTATTTTTTTCCGTACGTAGTATGGGCCTGTATCTAGTATTTTATTATGGAAATCCGACTTGCTTTACCTCCGGTATTACTTCACTTTGTCATTTTTGCTATATTGTGCTATTCTTTTGTGCGCTTTGCTGACTTATAGATCAAAGAGTCAAATTAGTGTGTAACTTACAATAGCCTGCTACGTATCGGCCGGGGGAAGTGCACGGTAACCTGTTGAGTTTGGCTCGCAACGAACGTCGAAGGCCTAACTAAGACAGACCTACCCTTAATCCATCACCTTTCTCACATCAATTGTTATTAATAATTAATTACTTACAAGGCATTAATCTTATAAGAAAGAACTGATAAAAGGGGTTTAGAATACAGCCACTTTGCAGCTCAATGTAGAGTCAACCAACTCTTTCTGTGCTAACTTATTTCTTACTCCACATCCTCTCATAGGTTATAAATCTATCTGCTTGATCTTGATTACAGATATTTCAGGTAAATTTCAAAGGATAATGCTGGTAAAGTCCATGTGCTCTGAAAACAATTTTAGTTGATCCTACCTATCTCGTAATGATAGTGAGAAAAATCAATTGAATTGCTTTGATAAGTAACAATTAAGGTAACTGCTCAGATGATTAACACTAGTCTGCTAATTTGTCGCATTTTGATGGGTATTTTTTTACGGCACATGATCAGATATGATCATTTTAAAATATCTCATGTACTTTAGCTGGTTATCTCTTGAACTGGTTTGCCACTGCACTCTCTTTTTTACCAGCACTTCCCGCATGATTGTTGCCAAAAGTCGATACGATCAGTACAAAGGTAGGATCATTGCGTGCCTTATTCAAACTTGCCGTTAAGTGCTTGGTTCTACCGCAAGACATTTCTTTTAATTTTTCTTAAAACTTACATAAACTTGATCGAATAATAACCAGGAAAAATTGCACCAATGGTGTAAAAAGTTTTGGAGAAGTTTCGAATTGGTAGAAAAAGAAACCTTTGTGCATAAATGGTACAAAACATTTTAAATCTATACCCATATTGTACATTTTGTCAATTTTCAAATTAAGCTGTTAATTTTTACAAGATAAAAACACCGGAAATCCTATATGTTTGTCGATTCTTGTAAGTGAGTTCTAAATGTTTCAAAGTGTTAAATCAAGTCATATATGACGTTATTCGCGTTACAACATCGAATTCATTCTGTCACTTACCGTTATTTTAAAATGACGTAGCGCTGACGTGGCACCGATGCACGTCAGCTTAAAGTAATGGTAGGTGACAGTAAGGACTCGATGTTTAACATGGATAATATATATGACTTGATTTACTAATGTCGTAGCTGTGTGGATGTTGTATGTACATATTTGTTGATGTAGTGAGTCATTTAGTATTTTTAAATGAAATAATATATAAATTTTATCAATATTTATTAAATATGAAAAAGTTAAAATTTTAAAATTTTAGAGAAATTATAAAAAAATTTAGAAAAATTTTAAAATGTTTAGAAAACTTTAAAAATTTATAAAAAATTTATTTTTTTTGTAAAATTTAAGAAATTAAACAATTTTAAAAATAAAGTAAATAAAAAGAATTTAAAAACTCATAAATCTACTAGTAGTCTCCATCAATAAGTGAACATCACGTATCAGAATGAAACCAGCTACCCAGCTCTTTGCTTAAAGTAATAATTTTGGACGAAAAATTCTTATTGTAGAGTTATATATATATATATATATATACGTATGGGAATTTAGAAATAGAAGCCTACAGTTTGCGGGCAAGAATTCAACATAACCAAAGAAAAGTCTCCGCCGAGAAAGAAAATTTATGTGGGGGCACTGTGCCGCAAGAACCCATCACCCAAGATCAAGAGGCTGTAACTTTCATTACATATGTGGAGCTTCAATGCTATTTCATTTCTCTTTCTCATTCTATCGTACCCATAGACCTCCTATATAAACAAAAGTAATGAACCGACCCGACTCGAGCTAAGTTAGCTAGAGGCATGTGCAATTGATTTTAAAAAATGTTTACAGTGCATGCTTGAAAATCCAAATTGCGAGATACAATTGGACTTAATGTTCGCTCAACTGTCAATATAAATTGATTCAAGTTATTCGATGTATTTTTTTCTCTAAATAAGATATTGAGCTCTACTCTAATGAATGGGAAGAAATCCACGGATGGACGTACTACTGTATTTCTTAGTGGGCTGATCTAACTAGCAATATGGTTTGATCGAGACTCGTAAGGTCTATGAATAACCTGTTGCACAAGCCGAAAATATCGGGCATAGCTCTGTTCTCATTAGGCCAGTCCAAACTAACCATCTATGCTGGGTCTAGCACGTTCTTAGGTGGGCTACCATCTATTGTTAAGATAAAATACCAGTACTTTACTTCACGTAAAATAAAATACCAACATTTTGTCGTAACGGTCCATAACGAGTTCGGCTCACCTAAGAATTTCTATTACTGCAGTTCTATCCAGCATGATTTGGATAAGAAACTTGTGCCGGTGACGATAATCTTAACTAGGTCTCCGGTATATGTGAAAGGGACACATACTTCTTAGAACAATTTTCTGTTAAGTTAGAGGTTCAGCTTTTCTGATTCTATGGTTGGATCATTGTGCATTGTCATGTACTCGAGAGTCATTTTGTGGATTACATAGAGTGATCGATCACCCGAACATCGTTTTCTTTTCCTCCCTTGAACGGGACAAAGAACATTGAATTATGAGTTAATCTATGTTATGTTACACAATATAAGGTCGGTTTAATTTAAATTAGCTGCTTGGTACAACAGCACTACTCTCGACTTGAGACTAAGAGGTTCTGAGTTCCATCCTCATCGGTGGGACGCCCTTTGCAACCCATTTATTTCGTCTTCTTTCTATTTCCTTTTAAACATATGTGTCTCTTTTATACACATAAAAAAATAAACAAATTACGTTCGTAGACTAACTGTTGAGAATAAATCACATATCGGACAATAAATAGAAACGATCATGATTTATAAGATAGTGAATGTCACCAACCTATCAGCTTGAACTTTTAGGTCGGTTATAGGCCCAACCTCTTGTGGGACAGGTGAATATTTCATACTAACAAACCAACACAACTCTATATAGTATATGTTGATGTTAGACTATATCCTATCAAGGGGACGAAGCTAACATATTTGATGCAAGCTGGATCACACTTGCACGGGAATCAAGAGATTTCGAGTTCAATTATCGTCAATGGATCTTGGGAAAATCCTTCTTTATAACATAAAAAAATTAATAAAAGAAATTGATGGTCAGACGAGGAATTAATTTCGCTTTTAGATCAATAAAACATGAATCCTTCATCAACTTTGGGTAGAGCCTTGGTTGTAGGCTTTTAGAGTAATTTGATTATTACGTTTAAAGAGGTTGACATACCTGCAATGGCCATTGACAAGCGTCATAAGAAACATTAATGAATAATTGTTGATGATTCGGAGAAAGTTTCAGGTGAAACAGCTGCACCATGTGACACAACTGATGCAGAGCAAAGTACAAGTATTTTGTGATATTGTAAAAATTCGTTCAATAAAAAAATTGTCACATGTCATTTATAATTTGTCAAAGTACTGGTGTGCTTTATCCTTTGTAAATGCATCGTATCAGTTATGCAGTGGTTGTACCCGAGATTTCTCGATGATTCGAGAATCTGTAATAGTGATATGTGACAAGAAGTCCATAGGAATGAGCAACAGTTGCATCATCCTGTGCATCGTGAAGAAATTGTCCTTGTAAAACAACCAATGTTAAAAACTCTTTTCCAATTTTATGGTCCTACCTCACGATAACGTAGTGAGAAAGAACCAATTAAATTACTTTGATTAGTGTTAATTATGGCAACTGCTCGAGTGATTAACATTAATTTACTCATTTGTCATATTTTGATTGGTACTTTCTCACGTCACGTGACGAGGTAGGATCACCTAAAAATTTCTCATTTTAGAGGGATTCAAGTTGAGAAGTGAACAAAAGGGAGATGGGACAAAGGGATATGGAGAATAATCATCAGAGATATTTGAATCGAGAACCTATTAATCTCGCTTTGAATGCGATGTAAATTTATAACAAAACCTCTTTTCACACAAAAAAATATATTAAACAATATACTTAATCTCATAATATTATTGAAATATTTGTATAAAAGAAATAACATTGTGCACAAAAATAAAAATCCTATTACTTATGCTAGATTTGAGGTCAGAAATAGAATATCTTGTTTTCGAGTCGATAACTTGCATTGTGTACTACACCGATTCCCTTCCCGGGCATAATATTGTATGCTATTCAAAAGTAACAACACATTAATTACGATCAATCTATTCGCATACAATTAGAAACTGGATTAAATGTGGCGCATGGAATATAAGAAAACGAAATTAATTAAACGGACTCAAAATTCATCTACGTACACGTGAATTATTTTTCCATGGATGAGCTGATTGGTACCACCAAAAAAACAAAGTATTTTGGCTACTGCTGGCTATCTATCAGAAACGAGACCCCCTGGTCCATACTACGTACCACTACTCGTATACGTTCTTAATTCCCAGCCTCATTGAACGGTGAGGAAATGGTCAACGCTAGAGAATGAGAATGTGGGGGCTGGGTGGGCCGTGGTCCCCGTGGAAAGACAGCCTAGAATTGCGATTCGCTGGTCAACTCTCGAATTTATAAAGATTATCGAATTAATTTTTCTTTTTTTTAAATTAATGATGTACGTTTTATTAACACTTTATTAATTATTACAATTTCACTTCACCTAGAAATTTCTTATCTCTGAATGGCAGCTCCTCCCATCTTGCAATCTCCTCACAAAAAGGGAAAAAACAATATATATATATATATATGTGATCATCTAAATCGATTCCTTGAGAACTCCCTTTTTCCTTCATACCACGTAATGGGGTCCTCGATTTCTCAACGGGTCGGATGAAGCTCCGAGGTCCAGCAAGAAGGTTGAACCTGGGTGATGACCAGAATCGACCATCCGATATTTAGATATGTAGGAGTATTAAGTGAGGGCACAAGTGGAATAAAGTGCTGATGTGGCCATGCATGCATGGACGAGTCAGCGTCCTTTCTTGTCGTAGGATGAGCAGTTGATGTGAGACCGATCGACGGTGGGGAGTCAATCGATTGCCTGTGAACCCGACTGGTCGGCTATCGGGCTTTTGGGAAAGAGTCGGGGTCAGTACGTACCCAACCGATAGGTGTCAAAGTGATGGTTAGTCGAGTAGACCCTAAATCATTATGAAATAAGAATATAGCCGGTGATTGAACGAAATGAGATAATGGAATACCACGGTAAATTGATGTATACTTTATTCTACCTCCAAGAGGGAAGATCCGCTGGTAAGCTGGTAACATGCAGTAAGTCAAGTCCAGGGTATTATTGTATAATATATGTATTTACTACTACTACTAATAATAATAATAATAATAATAATAATAATAATAATAATAATAATAATGTGAGAAATAATGCAATGGTCAGTGCATTGGAGGCAACGTTCATATTGCCGTTCGGAGAGGAAGGAATTTTAGGAGGGAAAATTAAAATTGAATTGAAGAGACACGGTACTTCAATCGTGACCATTCAAATAATTGTGACTATTCAATTGTGCCTTTTCAATATCTATATATATGAGTTGTATGTGTAAGAGAAAGAAAGAAGTTACATACATACACTTTCGTATTCTCTTTTCTATTCGTCTATATTTCTTTTGTGTGGTCTTTATTTTCTCTGGCTGTGGTTCTAGTGAGGGAGTTTCATGTTTTACAGCCATAATTTTCCTCGTGGGCATTGTATCCCGGGGTTGGATATTTCCGCTGAAGTCGCGCTGCAACATTGCGGGGAAATATCTATCCTCAAGAGAGTTTTCTGGAAACGCCTTGCCCACAATTTCGATTTTGAAATTTTCCATTTCTTTGTGTTTCCATGTTTCCTACCAGTATTATCTTTGTCATTATTATATTGAAGTGTTAATGAATTTTATCTACTTTGATTTTAGTGAATTCTCACATCTCGAATGATTTTCATACAACACAGGGTTCTGCTCTCCTGGGGGTCGGTATCTGAGATTTAATGGCGGCCCTCAGGCAGTATAATACACTGTACGGTGGATTAATATGTTGCTAAGGCGTCGAACACCATCGATATATATATACGCACATAGAATTTACTCTTTTCTCTGAGTACAATGGACCACCTTCCCCGTTCCAACCCACCAAAATCTGTCCATGAGCATGAGAGAGTGTCAATGGAAGTACAGCCAATATATGACTGGTTACTAATCACTTACACAAATTGTTATATTAAGTGAGAAAAATAGTTTGGTGCAGTAATATCACCCTTAATATATAACTTAGAAGTCCTAGATTCGAATAAGACTCCATATGCCCTTTTATTATTTATTCTTTCTATCTCTACCTAACATGATTAGAGGTGACAATTCGGGCCGCTATGGCCCGATAAGGCATGGCACGCTATCTTATCTGGTGGGACGGGGAGTAGTGGTGGCCACGGACCGGTTTGGACCGGGAACTTGTTCGGTCAAAACCGGCTCGGAACCGATTAAACCCGGAACCGAGCCCAAACCGCCATGAAACAGTGAGGTCCACGGTTCCGGGCCGGCTCCACCGGCCTAGGAACCGGGCCCCCTACCCCTTCGGCCTTCCCAAGGCAAGGCTTCCAGCCACTGACCGGGCCGCCTCCCCAATTCCCTTCCCAATGTGTCAGCAGCCCCCCACCCCAATTCCCTTCCCAATGTGTCAGAAGAGCTCTCCATCATCACGCTAGGCTGCCTACTTTTCCTTTTTTTTTTCTTTTTCTTTAGCCATTCACATTTTAAATTTTAAAAATAAATAAATTATATTTTTTATTCTATAAATAAATAATCAAGATAATTAATTAGATTTTGATTCTTCTAAATTTCAAGAAAATATGTAGACAAATCAAGTCAATTAATTTAATTACTTTATATTTAACTTTTAATTTTAATCTAATTTTTAATAATATATTATATATTAAATTTAATTCTAACCAAACGGTTCGGAACCGGACGAAACCGTGATTTTGAACCAGACCGTCCGGTTCCGAACTGCCCCTGGAAGGTTCAAGGCCAATTCCATGGTCCCCGATTCCTAAACCGCCGGTTCCGAACCGGAACCGCCCGGTTCCTAAACCGTGGCCGGCACTACGGGGGAGTGCATTCGCACAACAATTTGCTTTCCATATTTTTAATTTAGGTAAAAACATTTTACGTTAATTTTGTGTTATTAATTTATTTTTCGGCCCAACCCCAATTCATGGTGGCCCAATAACCTTTGATCCAAGTAGGTCTTATTAAGCCGAGCCAGGTAAAAACTTGCAACCCTACTTATGTGCATGCTTTATATACCAAAAAATTGATATACGAATTATTAATAGTATTAACCTGATCCATTTTTTCTTCCTTATATAATCGTGAGGCACACCTTTCTAAGATTCTCGAGAGGGAGAGAGATAGTTGTAATTACCTATAGTTGTAA
>JAOYND010225267.1:0-13958 GCA_025802135.1 Lagerstroemia fauriei
AATCTTTTGTTTTCTATTTTAGCTAGGTAGTGTATGCATACATATATACATAAAAATAATTATTTAGTGCTTTTTTTTCACCTTTTTCTTCAACATAATTATCACACCCTTCTTATCAACATTTCGCGCTTTTACTATTTTCGTTCTAAACTTTTATTTTTTATCATTCACGTCCTCAACCTTTTGAGTTTTTGTCACTTTGGTCACACCGTTACTTTTTCCATCCAAAAAGGCATATTCCATCCAAAAAAAGAATATTTCATTCAAAAATTATTTTTCAACAAAAATATTTTTCAAAAAATAAAGAAAAAGGGAAAAAATAAAAATAAAAAGTATCGGTAGAATTTTACTGATGGTCGTATCTCTTTCAAAATTAAGAGGCATTCCTTATTCAAAATTGATCGATAATTATTATCATTATATCGTGACTCATTCTGAGAAAAATAGGTTATAATTTTAGAAGAGACATCTGCTAGTAACCAATATTTTCTTAATCGGGACGAAATATTTTTTATGAAAATTATTTTTGGATGTAATATTCTTTTTTGGATGGAATATGCTTTTTTTAGATGGAAAAAGTAACGGTAGGACCAAAGTGACAAAAACTCAAAAGGTTGATGACATGAATGACAAAAAAATAAAGATTTAGAACGAAATGACAAAAATATGAAAGGTTAAGGGCCAAAAGTGTCTTTTTCCATTAGAAAAAAATACAATTCGAGTTTTTTTTTCCAATGTGTTCTTTTTCGTCCCAACCCAGCATGCTAATCAAAGGCCCACTAGCTAGACTTCTTTGGTCGGCCCAGGCCCATCCTAAGTGGGCTGAGAAAATGGCATTTAAAAATTTATTCGCATTATGTTATCTGGATTTGAGTCAGGTCGATATAATAACAGTAAAGCTCTCTTAATCGATAATTCTTTCCATTCATAAAATTTAATGCAAAATGTTAAGAAGAAACTGTATTAAATCACATGAACCGACCCGTGATTATATATTATTGTCCTTTTATGTTTTATAATACCAATTAGGGGATGTTTAGGTTGTTATAAAGTTTACTATGATATGATGATATAATAAACTCGTAATATTAGTACTTATGTGACGATACCAACCGATAATATTCAACTATTTTTAAAATTTTGGAATACATTTTCGTTATGCCGAGTATACAACCTCTTCTGCTTGTCATTTTTTTCTTGTCTGTACCACTGGTACCAAGAAGTCCAATGGGTCCCGACTAATCCTATTCGAGTTTGGTAGGCCCACAAGGGGATAAAACTCTCCCAATGTGACAAGACTTGAAAGGGAGACCTTATCTAAGAGGAAGATATATTTTACCGCCTCAACCAATCCACTTTAGTTCTACGTTGGGACATTACAAATGAATTGGTTAAAATATGACACTAGGATACCAACAGAAATTGGTTAAGATAGTAAGACATCTATTTTTCTTATTAAGATCTCGTGTTTCAGTTCTAAAAATGAAGAATATTCATGTTGAGTGAGTTTTATCCCCTCAGTGAGCCGATTCAATTCGAACTTGTTGAACTAGTTAGATCGACTTTTGGATATTATGTACTGTATAATGAAAAAAAATGTCCCTTTTTTCATAGCATAGAATGCTGGAAGAAGCAATACCAATATTAATGCCATGTTGAGCGGGTCCTAACCCCATCTGTACAGGGATTATGACGGATCTGATTTATTTTTCGATCCGTCCCATCCTGATATACTATATTTATTATATTATATTATATATTTAAAAATTAAATCTTACATAATTCATAATATTTTATCTTAATAAATTAAATAATAACTAACTTATTTTATTAAATTTAGCCAAGATTATATAATTTTTTATTTAGCATGAATATGTGAAACATGGACGGAGAAAACGGGTCCGGTCCGGGTCTCTACGTACCGTCACCGAGCTCAACGGCTTAACGGCTTCAAGAATCAAGATTGCTTTTTTTTTTTTTGTAAAAAGAGCTTCGAGCGGGAAGCTGAGCTGTCCCGCCTCCTCCCTCTCTCTATATATCTCTCTCGTTCTCCCCCGGTCTTGTCCGCCAATTTTCAAGAGGATGTCGCTCAAACGGAGGCGGACGGAGATCAAAGAAATCGAGAGCAAACCTGCGAGGCTTGTTGCATTCTCGAAGCGGAGAAAGGGGCTGTTCAACAAGGCGAAAGAGATCGGCACCCTCTGTGGCGCTCGGGCCGGGATCGTCGTGTTCTCTCCAGCGGGAAAGCCCTACTTGTTCGGGGACGATGTGATCGACGAGTTCTCGATGGAGTCGGGGATGCGGCCCGAGTTCTCCGATGTTGTCAACTGGGTCGAGAGTGCGCTGGGTGGTTGCAGGACCGTAGATGAACTTGAGTCACTGATCAGAGACTACGAGTCGCTTCAGCAGATTGTGGAGCGTCACTTGAAGGGCTCTTCGACTGCAGCGAGTTCGCGTGGGGCATTCCTGTATTCTTGTCCTTCTCCTTCCTCTCTGCTACTACAAGAAATTTCTCGTCTTGTGACAGATTCTCTTCCCACAAATTTGAATTTGTCACTAAATATGTACATCTCGTGATAAAAAATATTATTGTCACCATAACTATGCAACTGTGAAAAAAATTATTTTTGTCACTACATTTTGTCATGATTATATACCTATTGTAACAAAATATGATTTCATCATAATTTTTTTCGTCTCAATTCCTCTTATCAAATAATTTGTTAGAAATATTTATGGAATATTTTAATAAAACATCTCCCAACAAAAAAGTTTCATAACTATAAATCAAATCAAACTATATTATGAGAAAAAGGTCAATATTAATATGATATATTATTACAAATGCCTATCGTTTTAAAAATATTATACTTTATATAAATAACAAAAAATCATTTATAAAATATATATTAATTATATATCTTTTAGGTTGATAATTTCTAGACTAGAAATTGAAATCGATATTTATAATTACATTTTATTATATATTTATAATCCAACATACATAAGGATTATTACTTTTGTAATTGTCACTATTTTTAATTTACTTATATGTAGTAAGAAGAAATATGATTACGTAATATCCATGAAAATTTGTCTATGAAGAGTAAGAAGTTGAAATAATAAATAGGAATCCATATATGTAGGGAAAATATAAATTTCTTAAAATTGAAGATCAGAAAACTTCTTATCTGCATGGTCATATGATAAAATAGGAAAATGAGACTTAATTGCCCACAAAGGTTGTAATCACATCTCACGTTTATTTTGTCTTTCATTCTATATTTATCCTTGCATTGTGTCTGGCAAACGGTAAAAAGATAGCAATCAGATGAATGGGAAGTCAAGGAAGCCAAAAGAGAATCAATGGAGGAAGAGATAGAGCCCTCACCAAATCCGTCGGCCCTATCATCATCGCTAGGTTCACTATTTCTGTCATCAAGTCTTATCCCCGCCTCGCATTTCTCCGATGTTATGTTTAAAAAAAAGAATATGTTAGTCTAGGCTGAATAGTTATCCAAAATGAAAGGTATGTCAACTTACTCTTTCTCTTAATTTTTTCTTGCTAAACTTCAACTTTTGTCTATTTCAGTTACATTTATGTTATTTAAATCATCTCTCTGTCTTTGCATTTTCACTAGTTTGGAAAATTTCATCTTTGTTAAAACATTTTATTTTGTGAATTTGTCGTTTCAGGTTTACCTGTTGAATTGGAATTTGAATTCATACTTACTTGGGATATTGTTTTGTATTTTTATAGGTTTGGGAGGTGAAAACTCCATCTTTTTGGTCATTGCATTGCGTTGTATTATACTTTAGTGGATTTTGTGAAGGTTAGTCATCATATAAATGCTCAAAACAATATTACTTTTTTCTAAAATTGATTTTCTAAAATTGATGACTGCATTTTTTAGTCACTATTTTTCTTTTTGTGTTATCCTCACTATTTTTCTTTTCTAAACTTGTAGATGATATTGACGCTTAGAAAGCGGAAAGACGGAAGATTATCATGCAACGGATTGATGCAGATCATTCTTATGCTATAAAATATTTTTCTTCTATTGTTGTATTTGAAGTATAATAGATCACTTGTTCTTGTATTTTCAATGTTTTAATGTTATCACCTTGATAGATGTCAATATATACATAATTTATTTCATGTTTTTTTTTTGATGGTTCATAATTTATTTCATGTTATTTTCGTTTTACTTGTGCTTATGCTTTCAATATTTTAATGTTATCACTTCGATAGATGTCAATATATTAGTTTATTTAATGTTATTTCCGTTTCTTAGTGAACTAGCATATAATACTCGAATAAATATTTTAACTACTGTATTTTTTTAATTACTGTATTTTATTAATATAATTTTTACAGTAAGTTAATCATGTTGAAATTTTACATAAACTAATTTCAATAAATAATTTGTCAAAATAAATTGACACAATAAAATTTTTCTACTTTTAATAATAATTTAAATTATGAATATCAAAATATTAATTGTCATATTTTTCGTGACAAATTTTTTTACATGAATTTTTGTCACGAAATATTTCATTAGACTGGCTTTTAATGACAAATTTTAAATGTTGTTACAAAATCATTTTAAAATTGTGACGTAATATTTTGTCACAACATATTAACTTCTTGCGACAAATCTCAAGTTTGTCACTATAAATAACAAAATATTATGACAAAATAGCATTTTGTCACAAGATACTTATTATGACAAAATTTATGATAAATGAATTTCGTCATGACATACTCATTTTCATCACTACAAGTATGTCATGATAGGACAACATGGTAGGAGATTGTATGGGGACTGATTTAGCACCGGAAAGTGTCGATTCGAGTATGATGGAGGCCGAGGTTGCATTGAATTGGGGTGGGACATTCCTGGGTTCTTGTCCTTCCACTCTACTCGATCGCCCGAACGATATTGGTTATCAGGTTGTCGGGCTTCAGGCTGCCCCAAATTCTATCTCGGAAACTGAGTATCCTACGCTGCTGGATATGGAGGGACGGCTCCTGAACTTAATAGATGTGATGAAAAGCAATGCAGTGACTGGGATCCCCTCACTAGGCATCAAGAACGTGTCCCATAACTCATCAGATGAACTCATCCGTCAACATAGGTGGTGGTACAAGGACTGATATATCACCGGACAGTGTCAGTTCGAGTATGACGGAGGCCGAGGTTGCAGAAAACTAGGACGGGGCATTCCTGGGTCCTTGTCCTTCCACTCTACTAGATTGCCCGGACGGTGTTGGTTATTGGGTTTTCGGGCTTCAGGCTGCCCTGAATCATATCTCGGAAACTGAGTATCCTCTACTGCTTGATACAGAGGAACGACTTCCAAAATTGATAGATGTGATGGAAGGCTACAACTAATCGGACTTGGTAGGAGGTGGTCCAAGGACTAATTTGTCACCGGATAATGTCGGTTCAAGTATGACAGAGGCCGAGTTTGCAGCGAACTAGGGCGGGGCATTCCTGGGTCCTTGTCCTTCCACTCTACTCGATCACCCGGAAAGTTTAATAATCCATGGCTTGAGAACCGTGATGCCACAAGCCAATTGCCAACTCCATTTCTCCACTTGTTTTCTCCTTGTTCTTTTGGTAATCTTTTGTTTTTCTATTTTAGCTAGGTAGTGTATACATACATATATACAAACAAATAATTATTTATTGCTTTTTTTTCCACCTTTTTCTTCGACATTATAATCACACCCTTCTCATCACAAAAAAAAAATCATTCGACCGGGATAATACTATAAGTCTTATACTTTTGTCGTTTTTTACAGTTAAATTCTACAAGTTTGAAAATATATAATTTAATCCTATAAAATTAGTTCCATTATCCTCTCAAGCCAAATCGTTACTATTTTACCGATGTGAACTTCGCGTCGTTAACGAAAAAGTGATGAATTGGACTGAAAGTATAAAAAAATTTATTTTATATGACTGAATTAATCTTTTTCAAACTTATAGGACTTAACTGCCAAAAATGATAAACATATAGGATTTCCAGTGTCATTTTTCCTAACTCAACCTTTTCCCCATGTGTTATTTCATCCCAACCCGGCATGCTAATTGAAGGCCCACTAGCTGGACTTCTTGAGTCGGCCCAGGCCCATCCCAAGTGGGCTGATGAAAAATGGTATTTAAAAATTTATTGATATTATGTTATCAAGATTTGAGTCAGGTCGATACAATAATGGTAAAGCTCTCTTAATCGATAATTATTTTCGTTCATAAAATTTAATCCAAAATCTTACTTAAGAAGAAACTGTATTAAATCACGTGAACTGACCCGTGATTATATATTATCCTTTTTATATTTTATAATACTAACGAGGGGATCTTCGAGTTGTTACAAAGTTTATTGTGATATGATAACATAATAAACTCTACGTATATCACATAATATTAATGCTTATGTGGTGACACCAACCAATAATATTTAAGCACCTCATCAGTGGGCGGTTTAAATTTATGGGATTTTTTTCCAGATCAAATCCAATCAATTAATGAAGAGCATTCAATGCAGGACATACGTACGGAGAAGTTTCTCGAGCACCGCTTCTCTCCATACCATTTCTCTCTAGAGAAAAAGAAAGAACCCAAACTCTCTCCATACCTTTTCTTTCTGCTAATGCTAGCTCTTCTTCATCCCATTCAAACGGAAACCCAGTAGCATACTGTACCTCCTCTCTGCAAAAATCCTTCCCAACGGATTTAACACGGCAAGATCACCCTCAATCAGATCCACTCGACATGAAAACAAGTATCAGGGAGGATGTTGAGGTCGTTGATCTTCCCTATGATGATGAAGGCGCCATGCAAGCCTTAGAGATTGTTCTCATCTTCAAGCCTTTTGGATGCAGAAACCCAAACTACAAAGCTATTATTGGACACCTCAATAGGAAGTGGATTACTAAGTACGCCTTCACAATCCGTCCCTCAGGTCAGATCAAGGACACTTTTGTTTGCATGTTTTCTGATACTTCTAATCTAGAAAGGGTTATAAAGGGAGGTGCCTAGTCAGTTCGTGGCTATCATCTCCTCTTTAAAAAGTGGTCTCTTGGTAAATCTCTTGAGAGTCTCAACTTCAATACATTTCTCTTTTGGGTTAGAATCTGCCTCTCCCTCCTGAAAATATCAACCATAGATGCATCAAGATCGCTGCATCGAGAGTAAGAGAGGTGATAGAGTTTGAGAACAAAAATGACACACTTCCATCTGTTTTCCAAGCCCCAAAGGAGTTAGTAAGAGTGCAAGCTGATAAATCCCTTTGCCCAGGCTTTCTGTCTCTTCCAAAGAAAAGCAACACTCCTACATGGATATATTTTAGGTATGAAAAGCTGGCAATATTCTGCTATAGATGTGGAAGGATCGGGCATGAGGTCAACATGTGTCAGTTCACTGAGATTAAAACGCTTCTGAAGCTTGGTCCTTGGATGCGTTTTGAATCCAATAGTGAGGTTCCTTTCCCTCTTATAACTCCTATAAGAGCTCAAGCAGCTCCTCTACAGAACAATACAACTGTTGGATCCTCAACGAGAGAGAAACAAAGGCCTAAGGAAGGAGATGTTGACAAAAACAAATCCTGGGCCAATATTTCAGAAACTCCAACGAAAAACTTGTCTATCATCTTCCAAGCTCAGAAAGAACCCCATACTGAGTTGCCAGGCTCAAATGTGAATCCTCTGTTTAGTCCGATTGGAAATGACCCCCTTAGTACTGATTTCTATCCTGTTTTTTGCAAGAAGCCGCTTATAAGCAAGCCCCCATTCACTTACATTCAGAATCCCTTTATCATCCACCGAGGTCTCAGATTTCCCAAACAACCTCTCTTTGAACAAAAAAAGGAAACTCGAGAACTCCATGATTGCCCCGACCTACTCTGCTATTCTTGGGAAGCTTGCTAATGAAATTGGGAAAATGGTTAAAAAAGACCTCAAAAATGATATGAACAAGAACATGGCGACACTTCTTGACATCTCCTCAAGCTCCCAATCTGACCCTCCTCTCTTAAGAGCTCCAATCATCTCTCCTTTGGAAAGTGATGCGAATCTGTCACTTGGTGAAAATTCTTCTGATGCATCTGAAAACAAGACGGCCTGGGTGGCGGGCCTAATCATGGCCCCCTAGTCACCATGAGTCTTCTTCTTGGAATGTAGGGGTATTGGAGGCGACTCTACAGTTCAAACACTGAAGCAACTCCTCCAAGAACACAAGCCCTATTGCTCTTTTTGTCAGAAACCAAGACGATCTCCTAGAAGTGCGAAAGATTAGTTAGGAAATGTGGATTCTCAAAGATGTACGCGGTGGATGAAATGGGAAAGGCAGGTGGACTATGTCTGCTCTGGCATGACTCGATTGGGGTAAATATTTTTGCATCGAGTAAATATTACATTCATGTTTCCATTCATCATGTTATGCTACCCAATGACTGGATTCTAACTTGTGCATATGGCCCTTCATATGAGATTGATAAACCTTATTTTTGGTTAGAACTTGAAAATATGGTAAACAATATTGATAAGCTTTGGTTGATGATTGAGGATCTCAATGAAATACTAAACTCTGATGAAAAATTCGAAGGACGAAATATTGGTTCTAGTAGTTGTAACTTTCTTAAAAATTTTATAAATAACACATGTACAATAGACTTAGGTTATAGTGGAAATAAATTCACTAGGAGGAACAATAGGCAAGGTTTAAGTCATATTAAGCAAAGATTAGATAGGGTAATTGCAAACAAATCGTGGAGATTAATGTTCCCTAATCCATGAGTAATTAATCTCGCAGCTTCTTGTTCGGACCATAATCATATCCTTCTCAAATTAAATTTAGAGAATTGCAAAAAAAAAACATACCCTTTTAGATTTCTACAAGCCTGGACTAGCGATCCAACTTCTAAAGAAGTTATCAAAGAAGCATGGAACAAACACGTTTTAGGTTCAAGGGGATTCAGATTCTCAATGAAAATAAAATATCCTAAAGAAGCTTTAAGGAAATGGAATATAAATCATTTCAAAAATTGTGATTAGCAAATAAAAGGGACTTTACTGAAAATTGCATCAATCCAATGTAGTGAACCATCCGAGGAAAACTTAAGGGAAGAAAAGCACTTACACTCCCAATTACAATAATATTTAAAAAGAAAAGACATGATTTAGAAAAGATGGTGATATCGACTCTAAATTCTTTCATCTCTCAACAATAATAAGAAGAAAATAAAATTTAATTACAGCAGTTAAAGTAAGTAGAGAATAATGGCTATATAATCATGATGAGATAAGTAACTATTTTGTCCAAAATTTTAAAACAATATTTAGCGCTACCAATCCACAAATTCCAGAGGACCTAGAACAATTAATTCATCCTATTATAACAGAAGATGAAAATAAGATTTTAAAGGACATCCAGTCTGTTGAAGAAATTGAATTGATAATAAGGAATATGAACTCTCTTAAATCACCTGGTCCGGATGGAATGTCGGCATTATTCTACGAGGAAAATTGGTCTACTATTAAGAGTGATCTTATAAGAGCTGTACAAAGCTTTTTCATCAACGGATTCTTACTTAAAGAATGGAATACAACCTTTATAACACTAGTTCCTAAAAAATCAAATGCGAATTGTTTTGCCGATTATTGACCAATTAGTCTCTCAAATACTTGTTATAAAATAATTTCTAAAATATTAGCAAACAAACTAAAATTAGTATTACACAAAATAATATCCCCGTACCAACCCGCCTTTCTAAGGGAGATGGATTAATGAAAATGAGATTTTAGCACAAGAGATACTACATACTATGAACACCTCTCAATCAAAGAAAGGATGAACATGTTTAAAAATTGATTTTTCGAAAGCTTTTGATCGAATTGAATGGCCCTTCATTAAGAGAATCTTAATAATCTTGGTTTTAATGAAGAATTCGTCAACTGGATCTTACAATGTATAAGTACCCCTCTTACTCAGTTTTGGTTAATGGTTGTCCATCAAGCTTTTTCACTGCATCTAGAGGCCATAGGCAAGCGGGCCCTTTTTTCCCTTGTCTCTTTATCCTAACAATGGAAATATTATCAAGAATGTTTAATGTAGCTAAACAGCTTAATTTCATTAGAGTGATTAAGATTTCACGCAATAATATACCTATTAGTCACCTAATGTTCGCAGATGATCTGATGATTTTTATAAGAGCAAATAAATCTTATGCTAGGAATTGTAAAATTATCCTTGATCTATTTAACTCTTGGAGTGGAATTGAAATAAATTTCTAGAAGTCTGGATTAATTTTTTCAAAATTTGTTAAAGGAAGAGCTAAAAGGGAAATTAAGAATACCTTAAATCTCAACAAAAAAAATAAGGAAACCAAATATTTAAGAAATCCTCTTTTCATTAAAAAAAACAAGGCTGAATCTTTTCAATTCTTAGTTGACAAAATACAAAATAAATGAACGGCATGGATGGCAAAAAATCTTTCATGGGCTGGTAGAACAACGTTAGTTCAATTTGTGTTGCACTCAATGCCAATTCATCAGACGGCAGCCCTCAAAGTTCCATTAAAGATTTGTAAAGCAATGGATAGAAAAACAAGAGATTTCTAGTGGGACAGACAAGAAAGGAATTGAAGGTACTTCACGCCTATAAGCTGGAACAATCTATGCCAACCGAAAAAACATAAGGGGCTAGGCTTTAGAAAGTTTTCAGATTTTAATAAAGCAACATTATCCAAAACATCTTGGTTCTTATCAACAAATAAACAAAGCTTAGGCGTTTCGGTTTTTACACGAAAATATGGTAATTTCTTAGATCGTAATACTAGAAGCAATGTACATCATTCTAATGTATGGAAAGATCTTCAAAGCCATAAACAAACAATGCTAAGAGCTACATGTATTTAAATTGGTAATGGTATCTCCACTAGGGTCTAGCTAGACCCATGGATCCCTTTGAATGAAGATTTTATGGCAGTTCCCAAAACCTCTGCCACACCCATTGATCACTCTTTAAAGGTTAAAGATTTGTTCTATATAGACTCTAAAAAGTGAAATTTGGATAAATTAAACTCTCTATTCAATCCTGAAACTGTTTAAAACATCACTAAAATATAATCCCCAACAAAATAAAGAAGACAAATTTATCTGGTTGCCTGATGGGAAAGGTTCTCACTCGGTTAAATCATTTTATCTAAAGGATCAAAAATATCATTTTGGCAAAGGAATGGAATCATTCTGGACAAAGATTTGGAAGCTTAAAGTTCATAATCTTTTCAAACTCCATCTTTGGAGAATTGCAAAGGGATGCCTCCCTTGGGCAAAGATAAAGGGTGGTTACTGCCCTCTATGTAAAGCCACCTCTGTTTTTGAATTTCATCTTTTTATCAATTGTTTATTTGCCAGGGCGCCTTGGAGGGAATTTAAGTGGAAAGTTTGTTATATACCAGCATCTAATATGTTGGAGTTAGTTAAATTTGTTATAGATCCGTGTGATTTCCCATTAGACAGTTGTGAGAAGATTTAATTTACTCTATTTAGTAGTGTTATGCTTTACGAACTTTGGAACCTTAGAAATAAAATCCTTTTTTCCAATGACTTGCCTGATTTGGCTAATTTTTTGCATTTAGTAAATGTAAAATATCTAGAACATGCAAAGATTACTACCTATAACGCTGATGCTAAAGTTTCCTCTATTTCAAATCTGATCACTTATATACCACCTTTAGTTCCACCATCATCATGAAGTTATATTTACAGTCCACATTCCCAAGACAATGAGAGGATGACAATTTTTGTGGATGTTGCTTGGTCGCTGGAAAAAATGTGTGTCTTAGGGGTGGCAGGAAGAAGGCTTATTGGACTCAAAACGTTGATGCCATCTCTCCCAACCAGGCAAAATCTCTTATTGTTTAATCGCCACCAGAATAGCTGTGCACTGTAAATGAAGAAAAAATTCCATTTTTTTAGACGCACAACAAGTAGTGCTCACAGCAAGAGGAACTCAGAAACCGAATTAGGAGTCCAATAACATACTTTTTGATGTTTATTCATATAAATTCTCTTTTGATATCTAGGAATTTTTTGGGTATCTAGAGCAAAAAAGCTTGTTAGCTCATGAGTTATGTCAGAAAGGTACTATGTGTTCCTTCAATGATCTCCGGTTTGTGAATGTATGTGTATTGTACATTGTTGATGAATATAATTCTGCTTTGATGGTAAAAAAAAGCCAATAA
This sequence comes from Lagerstroemia fauriei, assembly GCA_025802135.1. NCBI lineage: Eukaryota > Viridiplantae > Streptophyta > Magnoliopsida > Myrtales > Lythraceae > Lagerstroemia > Lagerstroemia fauriei. The sequence goes on from JAOYND010225267.1 coordinate 12,253, forward strand.
TAGTTAATTAATTTTTAAGAATTTTAGAATACACTTTCCTTGTGTTGGATATACGAGTTCTTTCGCTTGTCACTTTTCTCATCTGTACCATTGGTATCCAACAGACCTTAACTAATTCGGTTCTAGTCTGGTGGGCCATTAGGGATTAAAACTCTCCTAATATAAACTTTCTTCATTCACAATATTCAAATCTGCGATATTGTTTAAGGAAAGATACGCTCTATCACCTACATGCCCACTTTCAGAAACCATAAATATACACGTTGGGACATTATAAACAAGCTGGTTAAAACACAACACTAAGATACTTACATAAATTGGTTAAAACAGTTCAACATTTCTTTTTCTTATTAAAATTTCGAGTTTGAGTTCTGCAAACGGAGAATATTCATGTCAGGGGAGTTTTATCCCCCAATGGACTGACCACCCAATTCGAACTTGTTGAACTAGTCATGGTTCAATGGACTTCTGGATATTATGTGGTATAGGATGCAGGAAGAAACAATACCAATATTAATGCCATGTTAAGTGGGTCCTAACCCCATCTGTCCACGGATAACTTTGTACCTGATTTATTTTCCGATCTGCCCATCCTGATATACTATATTTATTTATTATATTATATATTTAAAATTAACTCTTACATAATTCATAACATTTTATCTTAATAAATCAAATAATAACTAACTTATTTTATTAAATTTAGGCAAGATTATATAATTTTTTTTTAGCATGAATATGTGAAACTATGGAAGGAGAAAAGGGGTCCGATCCGGTCCGGTCCGGTCCGGGTCTCTACCTACCATCACCGAGCTCAACGGCTTAACGGCTTCAAGAATCAAGATTGCATTTAAAAAAAAAAAAATAGCTTCGAGCGGGAAGCTGAGCTGTCCCGTCTCCTCCTTCTCTCTATATATCTCTCTCGTTCTCCCCCGGTCTTGTCCGCCAATTTTCAGGAGGATGTCGCTCAAACGGAGGCGGACGGAGATCAAAGAAATCGAGAGCAAACCTGCGAGGCTTGTTGCATTCTCGAAGCGGAGAAAGGGGCTGTTCAACAAGGCGAAAGAGATCGGCACCCTCTGTGGCGCTCGGGCCGGGATCGTCGTGTTCTCTCCAGCGGGAAAGCCCTACTTGTTCGGGGACGATGTGATTGACGAGTTCTCGACGGAGTCGGGGATGGGGCCCGAGTTCTCCGATGTTGTCAACTGGGTCGAGAGTGCGCTGGGTGGTTGCAGGACCGTAGATGATGTTGAGTCGCTGATCAGAGACTACGAGTCGCTTCAGCAGATTGTGGAACATCGCTTGAAGGGCTCTTCGACTGTAGCGAGCTCAGGTGGGGCACTCCTTGGTCCTTGTGGTGTCAGTCATCGGGTTGACGGGCTTCAGGCAGCCCCGAATCCCATCGCAGAAACTGATTATCCCCTGCTGCTGGAGATGGAGGAACAGCTCCTCCACGACATGCCCGATGAAACTGATTATCCCCTGCTGCTGGAGATGGAGGAACAGTCCCTCCACGACATGCCCGGTGAGACGGGAAGCTCATCGGACAACAGTGAAGGTGGTACTGGTACAGGGACTGATCTGTCACCGGACGCTGCCGGTTCGAGAATGACAGAGGCAGAGATCGATGCATGGATTAATTCATTGCTAAGTGGAAATTAAAGATCTATTGATCTCTTCTAAATTCTTTCCTCGTAAATTCTTTG
>JAOYND010225372.1:0-13957 GCA_025802135.1 Lagerstroemia fauriei
AGTTGGTTCGCGAGAAATCTAAATTTTCACATTATTCTTCTTCTTTAAAATTGAGAGCTAAAAACCAGACAACATTAAGACATTATAGGACTCGGAGAAGAAGGATATGATGGTTCCTTCAAATCATTCAAATTTTGGCCCCATATTTCATCCAATCTCAGGCAAAGGATTTTAAGAAGGAAATAGATGAAGATATGCAAACCTATGGTGGGGAGGGACGATGGAGATGGAGCTGAGATCACAGGCCTTGTTGATCTTTAACTTCACCACCTTGATTCTAATTGTCGCTTCACTTTCCCGTTCGACAATATGGAGGGCCTTTCAGTTTTAGTCTACTCAACCATGATAAAAAAGAGGGAGAAATGGTGAAAAAAGAATAGTACTCTGAAGAAAGAGCCACCAAGCATATACACTTGTTTGTTTGTGATGATTTACCAATAGCAACATTGGTCAGATCAGGTAAGTCTATTGAAGCCATATTCGCAACTGCCAATGACAAAAAATCATAAGATAACTTCATTTTAAATGTGACTACATAGGAAACAATAGAATTAAAATTAATCCACCAAAAATAAGAAGAAAATGAAGACAAAACGCTAAATAAAAAAAAGGGATTGAAATCGATAGAATGAAACTTGAGATTGTAGTGACCATTCTAGTTGAAGAATAGAGATGAGATGGATACCAACTGGAGAAATCTGCTAGATTGTTCTAGAATTTTATTACGGAGCAGAGATGCATAATAAAAAAGCGAGCAAAACATGAGCAAGGTTTCAATAACAGCTCGGCCTCTTTCAATTTAATCAATAGGTTAAAATTTTGCAGCTCAACTCAAATACCAACATTCCATTGGATGAACAAAATATTAGCAGTTGCAAACCAAAAAAAAAGAAAAATAAGAAGTTCGTACCAATGCTAGACCAACAGACTTACGACCATCAACTAAAAGCCAAACAATCAAATTATCCACGTTTTAGGTGAAGGTTCAAATTATCGAAGTCCTAGGAAACATTTCATCAATGTGAAGTATGCCAATGCTTGTTTTATGCAATAGGCCAGCCAATATTTTGATGATCATATTGAATTTCTTCAATTAATCATGAGCAGTATGATCAAGAGATGAACTATGCATCTTTATCAAAATCAACATTTAGAACGCTGAACAATATTATTTTATTTCATTCCTCTGCTTCGCCATTCCACCGTTAGAAAGTTCGTTTAAGCAGCTGTCATTTAAGGTTCAAATGTTTTGGCTAAGTTCATATCTGTTTAGTAGTAGGAAGGATGCTTATCGAAGAATAAATTTGGATCTTTTGAGTGCAGACTTAGCAAAAGTGGATCATGAGACTGCGATTTTCAGTAGATTGATCTGGACCGAAGGGAGTAAAAACAGTTACCATTATCTCTGTCTAGTATTCAGAACATTCACCCAACATGGAGGGACAATCAGACAATAAATCACTCTCATCAAGTAGAGCAAGTCGCTAGAGCACGACCAAGAAGATAGCAGTAGGATAAGAGAAAGACTTACCTAACCCGAGTGGGACCAAATGCAAAGAAGAAGACCAATCAACAGGGCAATCTCAGACAGAGCAAACCCCTTCCCTTCCCGGCCAGAAAACGACGAAGACCACCGTGCGGCAACCCAACCAAGAAGATCAACAATTTCTAGGGTTTAACAAACAAAAGAGAGTGGTGACGCAAGGAGCAGCCGATGCAAATCCGATCCCCTCCCCAGCAAAATAAGTACAACAGCAATGATCACAGGTCCCGATCTAGAAGGAAAGGGGATGGACGACGGTGGACGCGAGCAGGGAAGACCTTTGCACGCTGCGAGAATGAACCGTGCTCCTCGTTGCCTTTCAAAAGAAAACGATCCGACCCAGGCCGCCCAAAAGACTGAAAGAACGGAAAAAATGAAAGGGCATAAGTGGTGACGTGGCTCACCAGAAGAGAAGACGAACGTGGAAGCACAGTAAAAGACTTGTAACCCAGTTTTACTATATTACAAATGTAGATAATATATTAATAGATATTAAAATTTTTCCAATATATTAATTAGTTTAAGGATAAATAGCCTAGAAAATCATGTGGTTTCCCGAAATTCTCTATATTGTCACTTACTTTGTTAATGACCTAGAAAATCATGACATTTGCTATGTCTTCCCTGTTTTGTCACCAGTCGATTTTTCTATTATAAATTCGTTAAAATTGCCTACGCGGCAGCCTATGTGGCACGATTGGACAAGTGGCAATACAAAAAGTTACCACATGGAGGTTATGCTTATGTAACATTAAAAAATTTAAAAAAATATTTACAAATTGAAAATAAAATTAGGAAAATTTTTAAATTCAGAAAATAAGAAAATATTTTAAAAATTCATAAATTTTCTTATAAAAGAAGAAATTTAGAAAATTCTAAAAAAATCTATAAAATTTAGAAAAATTTTAGAAAATTGAAAATTAAAAAATATTTTAAAATAATTCCAAAAAATAAGCAAATTTTTTAAAAAATAGAAATTAAGAAAATAATAAAAATATAGAAATTCAAAATATTTAAGATAAATTTAATAAAAATATTAAAAGTAATTTGAAAATTTTGGAGAGTGTGAAAAAATATTATTTTAAAAAATAATTTTTTTTTATAGTAATAGAGCAAAGTATATTGATTGGTTGAGGTCGTTTGTCGCCTAGTGGATTAGGTATAATGGATGCACACGGCTCAAACTGAATTAGTCATAATCCGTTTGACTTCTAGATACTTGTGATTTAAGCAAAAAAATTAATACTACCTTTAGCATAGTAATAGAGCGATTATTTGTGTAGGGTTATGACGCCTTCACGATCCTTCCAAATGAAGAGTTATGTGACTCTTCCACAACCTTACCCTCCATTCCCCTTCAACTCTCCCCGTCATTACTCTTATAACTCATCAATTCAAATAACACCCGAAAGATATTGCAGTCTATTATGAGCTTTGTTGTCAACTGAACATTTTGGTCTATCATTTCGATTTAAGTGTATCAATATTTGTATACTTCACAGTTTGTTTTTGACAATATTTTTATTTTTAAAATGTAGTTTTAAAATTTTTCTAAATAATAAAAAAAAATTAAACAAAACTCAATTTTCTAATTCCTTTAAAAAATTTATGAATTTTTGAAATTTTAAAATAATTTTACCACGTAGGCAATTTTAATAACGTTATAACGGAAAAATTGACCGGTGACAAAACGGGGAAAACGGAGCAAACATCGTGATTTTCTAGATCATTAACAAAATAAGTGACAATATACGGAATTTCGGGAAATTACGTGATTTTCTGGACTATTTACCCTTAGTTTAATTAATATATTTAATCTTCTTTAAATATATTTTTTGATTGATAGAAATAATATATCAATTAATAATTTTTGAGCCAATCCAATATTGCAATATTTGATTAAAAATTACCTCTTTTAGTTGAAATAAAAGTTTCATTAATTTTTTTATATCAGTGATACATAAAAAAAAAAAAGAGCCCGTGATCATGGAGAAAGTCTTCAGTGGAGCGGTTATACTACGTAAGCGATGCTGACGTGGTGCATCTGTCCAATCAGAATTCATTATTTACATATTATTTTCAATTAGGGTTCACCATTTATTAAGTTTTTTAAATATTTTTTTACCATTTATATATTATTTTCATCTAGGGTTCACCATTTATTTAAGGTTTTTATATTATTTAAAGATTTTTTAGGATTTAATAATCATAAATGTATAATTATTGATTACATGTCAAGTCCTGATTGGACAGATATACCACGTCAGCATCGCCTACGTGGTATAACCGCTCCGCTGAAAACTTTTTCGTCATCATGACACCCAATCACAAGGAAATATTCCCTTTCTATACCATTGTGCTAATAAATTAAACATAATTGTTTGCGTCTCTCTCTTTACAAAAGACTGAGCCTTAGATCATCGAAATTTCACTTTGGCTCTTCCCAGTTCCATCACAAAAGGCCTCAGTTGCCAATCAATCAACTTGGCTCCCTTGTAAGATTACAACGTTGAGTACATACTCAGCATCCGTTTCTACAGCTACTACTCTACGGCATCCTATTTGATCCTCAGCCTTCAGTCCCTCGCAACCAGTGCCATTGCCTCAACCATTGCTGCACTCCACATTGGCCGGCCAGCCTTCTTGCTATCTTATTAACTGAATCATTTGAGGGATCACAATTCGCTTTTTGTGTATCCTTCATGATGATTTTGCCAATGCACTAGACTAGGCTATAGGGGTGTGCACGAAATTTCAGTAAAATATATAGTTTTGTTTAAAATTTTATTTTTTGTTTTATTTAATTAATAATTAGAAAACGCTTTGGTTAGGTTAACCGCAATTAACCGAACTAACGATATCAAGTAATTAACCGAATTTTTTCTTGGTAAAAAAAAACCAAACCGTTAGAGAATCGATTCGAACGATTTGATTATTTTTAGTTTAATTCGATTCAATTTTCCAGTTCGGTTCAGCTTTTTGAATTTTTTTTTGCACAGCCCTACTAGGCTACAAATGAGCTGCTTTCCACTTTTGACTCTGCAGTTTATTCTCCTTTCTTTTGTACTGTCTTATCCATTCTAACAGTGCACACCTCAGCTTGTTCACCACTTGCATAACGTGAGTCTCTGATCACGTTGATAAATTGCCCCATTTCTTCATTTTCACATGTGCACAAAGTACCCTACATACTTATATAATAAATCAATGTTTTAACAATTCTCTAAGGCAGAGTTTGATAGATTTTCTATTTTCAACCCTCCATGAGAGAGAGGATAGAGTGACTTTCCTACTCTCAAATTCTTGGTATATATCATTTTTCTTTTTTTCCTCAATTTTTTTATTTATAATATTTCTCACAAACTTTAACATTTTTTCATTTACATTCTTCTCATCATTTACTCGTTTCTTCCATTTCTTTCTAGGTGAACATTCTATGACCAAAAAAAATTTATATATGATAGATGAAATGATGGTATAAAACTACAAAACGTTGTCTATTTACAAAGTATTTTTTAAGCTAAATTTTTAGCATTTTTATTATATATTTTAAAAAAAGTACAGTTATATAAGTATACCAATATTATAAAATAAGAAGAACAACAATTTGGCGATTTTGCATATTATCGTTCTTAATATTCTTTTTGTTGGACGCATTACTATAATTATGATAATTACATAATTATTTTTAAATAAACACATTAAATTCTTATCCCTTTCTTGATTGATCCATATGGCGAGTACAAAGAGTATGATATGTGCATATACGTCTGTCTTTTTTCTAAGACTTACAAAATTTAAATTAAAAAGTAATGTATCACATTTTTATTCAAATATGGCTGGATAACTAATGATGAATGAACAAAATTATATATCTTATATTTGACTTGGCTTTTACATTTCTCTTATTAATTTTTCATGCACATGTCATATTGTTTAACTTTTTTCTTCCCGTAGCAACGCGCGGACCGACTCTAGCTATAAATATATATATATTGTACCACAAACTAAAGGCTACCTTCATTCGCAGTGGCCCTATCTACTCTCACGATACCATCTAAATGCATCAAACCTTCCAACCACCTATCAGAAGTACTCACTGACTGCTTATAAATTAGCAAATTCAAATTATCAAGCTAAATATAAGAGGTCCAAGGACAAATTAGTAATGTATGCTCAGTTAATTAATCTTATAATTAATTATAAAATATATTATTTATAATTTAATAATATTATTATTAAATGATTTTGACCATTCACTTAATTAAATTTTCATTCATTATAATAAAAATTTAAATATTTAGTTTCTCGACGAATTATTCATTGGAATAATATGTAAATTTCTGACAAACTATCCATTGGCATACATAGTACATTACCTCGTTGCCATAATTTTTGTTACTAACAACCATGCCAATGGTGATAGCCATCGGCTAGCCATCGTCGCGTCCATCGGTGAGTCGTTGAAAATTTTATACGAATTACCAATGGGTTATCCATCAGTGATGCAGACGCGGATAGATAATGGATGTTGCCGCCGGTAATCCACCGCGTTTTCCGATGGATATACATCCGTAATTCATCGACAACAAATTCTCGACAAGGGAAAACCTGACGGCTATTTTCCGTCAATGATCCGTCGGCGATCTATTAGGAATTATCGTTTCTTAAGAATTGCTGATGGAATTGTCCACCGAAAATTAATTGTTTTCTTGTAGTGATAACAAATCCAAGCATGAAGCAGGTAGCAACGAATTTCAATTCCTTTTACTGTTTCTTTAGAGGCACAGAATTGATGCTATTTTAATCCTCATTAGACCTAACACACACCAGGTTAACCCTAGCTTATTCAATCCATCAAAATCCATGCCCCCTATGCATTATGCGTCCTCTATAGCTATCATAGCCTTTGGATACAACGAAACCCGTGCGCTACAGCCGTTTTTTTTTAATGGTAAGCTAGCGACCCATCGGCTACAGACGAATCTATTGTATAAAGGGACGTGTGGATAGAATCACCAAAAGTATAAGGCAATTTTAGAGGTAAAAGTATTGTGTAAGTAAAAATCCATCTGCCAAAATAATTGAAGATCATCTTCTTGTCTTTACCGATGACTAGTGATTCGAAGACCTGTAAAAGGGGAAATCATATGCTTAAAATGAGAGTGTGTTCATCGAAAGTAAAGACAATAAGAACATGTATTTGAGAGAAGATAGAGAGATGAGGAGGTGCCTGAGAAGAGGTTGGTTCTCCCTATTCATACAAGGGCCTTATCTATATTTGCAATATACTAAAACAAGGTTTCAAATCTTCTACAAAACTTCCACGTGGCTTCCTCTCACATTATGGTATGGCCCACACCATCCTCTATCATTGTTGTATCTTTGCCTTTCGATTTTTTTCCATTCTGTACGGGGATGAATCCCATTCGACTCCCGTGCCAACCAAATAACCCTAATTGTGCAGATCTCTTTGTTTGACAACTCTCATCGTAATCGGTGTCTCTTCTTCTCGATCCATCTCTGTCGTTTCTTCTTTCACTGGTAAGCAAGGATTTCTGCTCTGTTCTACATTGAACCACCCCATCCACATACAAGCCGTGAAGATTTCTGAAGTACCCTTCCCGTACTGTACGATTTCACTTCGTATCTCCCTCGGATCTGTCTGACGGTTGTTCTTACCGATCAAGCCCCGGCACACGAGCGATTCGCCTTCCTTCGCCGGCTAGGAAGACTTCGTTACTGGAAATATTTTACAATTTTTTATTAATTTTGTAACAATTTTAATTTTTAATATTGTAAACACCCGATTTTGATCCAAAGTCGGTTGCATTTTTATTTATCTTTACTTTGTTTATATTTGTTAATTTTTAATTTGTAATTTTTTTAATATTAGAAAAGGAAAAGTAAAAAAAAAGGAAAGTGGAAGACATGAACAGAACACTGTTCATAGTCTTCAGGAAATTTGCAGGGGGGGCCAAGCGGGCTCGCCTGCAGCCAGCAACGTCCATCCGGAGCGGCGACCCGCGTTCCGTTTCCGCATCCGATCGCGTTCCCGACTCCATCCCGTTCCCGGTCGTCCTCTCTTCCGGTCGTTTTCCGTCTCTCTCTCTACGAACTCTCTCTCTTCGAACTCTCTCAGCTGCTGCACCAAGGCCGCCGAATCGAGACGCAGTGCACGCCAACTCTGCCGCTCTAACCCTTGTCAGTCGCCGGTGTCCTCCCGCGCCTGCCCACTCTCTTCCCCGAACCGGCTTGCTGCCGGTAGTTCTTTTCTTCCCCCGACCTCGACTTCCAATCCCTCTTTCCCTCTTCGTCTTCCGCTCGCCCCGAGCTCGCCGGCGGCTCCTGTCCTGGCCGGCCGCCTATCGCTGATCCCGCCCTTCCCCGAGGCTCTGCTCCTTCCCGTGACTCCATCCCTCTCTCTGTTCTGTCGCTCCCTGCATTTCATTTTCTTTTTTTTTTTCGTTCTCCTTTTCGACCCCTGAAGTTTCAGGTCTCTCACGATTAGGCCCATCCTGTAGAATCCTTTTTAAATAGAGCTCCCCATTTACTTGCAAGAGGACGCCCGCAGATTGAATACCTCTCTCACATATTCTCCCATATATCTCTCGGCCCATATAATCTCTCATTCATCTATTCACACATTTTCCCATCCAATATACCACCTCATATTCTCCATCCTCATCTAATATATTCATACACTCACTTTTCATCTAATCATTTTCTTGAATGGGTCTCATGTGTTGAGCAAAATTCAAGAAAATATATTCTCATCTTGATAGCATCCATCTCCACGACCGTCACCGAGCTCGAGTCCGTTCGAACCGACTAGTCTTCTCATTCCGAAGGTGCCCGGGTCAGACACCGAACTGAGTCCAAGTTCCACTCGCTCCTCGACATCGTTAACATCTCGGCTATAGATATAATTCCTTGATCGGGATTTAGGTCATATCCTTGAAAAATAAATTTTTTGAAATAAAAAATAAAAAATAAGTGCAAAACGAAAAATCAAAAAAATGAAGGTCACATTTTCATGAAGGAAATAGAATGGGCTCCTTTAAAATGAAAACTTATCAAATTGGAATTTTCAAGAATAAATTTGGAATGTTCATCTCTTTAGGAAATGTCGAAAAATGGTAGAATGAAAATAAAAAAATTAAGAAAATAGAAAAATAAAAAATATATATTTTTGCTAGAAATTAGGGAATGACTAGAAAATGGGTTGTGCAAAATCGTGATGATAAAATGGATCGCTCAAAGTCGATTTTCTTAAAATTTTTCAACTCAGCCTGACCACTTTTTTTGTATGTTTAGATTAGCTCCAGATCAATATTCATTTTAACGCGGGTCTAAATGTTTCCTAAGGTTTGGTGGTCGGTTTTTGAAATTTTCGGATTGACTCGGTGTCGTTTATTGATTTTTTAAAATCTGCCCAACACTGTTCCGAATTTTTCATCTCTATCCCTGATGTCTTTTGTGTGTTTTAGAGTGATATTTGGTGTTGTTAGAATTTAAGAGTCCATTTTTATAATTTTCGGATTGATTCAGATTGATTTAGGGTCTTTTATCGGCTTTTTAAAATCAGTCCACTATTGCTCCAAAATTTTCAGCTCAGTTATTGATGCTTTTTGTGTGTTTTAGAGTGGTCTTAGATGTTTATTAGAATTTAAGAGTCCATTTTTGTAATTTTCGGACCGTTTTGGATCAATTCGGATATTTTATTGGCTTTTTAAAATTAGTCCAGCATCTTGCCCGAATTTTCCAGATTAGTTCTTAATATTTTTTGTGTGTTCTATGATGTTGAGGCTAATCCTTAAAAACCTCGAAACTTTTTGTGAAAATTCATGCTATTTCGAAGTCCTTGAACGATTTAACTCACTTTTTATGTGATTCCCCATTTTATATATATATATATATATATATGATTAGCTTTCTCATTATTAAATAAAAAATGTCTTAAGTCAAATAAATTGATTACAATAAACTTGATCAATATTAATATTGAGTTGTTGCGTGTTAATCGGTGTGTATTGGGTTCGATTATGTAATGGGATTGGGAGAGATAGTTGTATTGTGTGCATTGATGTAATGGGATGGGTAGTTAGTGAGAGAGAGAGAGATTATGGATGTATGTAATCCCGATAATTGTGGAAATCATTACTTTCTGCACTTAGATTAGGACGATTAGTGGCATGCTAAGGTTGTGGTATGAACTATCGAATTTAACTCTGAACTATCGATTCGAATTTCGATCAGGGAAACAATTGGATAAATTAAAATGTGCAAGCAAACAAATAACCTAGAATTAGGGACGGGTACTAATTTTGGACTTATTTTGGCTTTTGTGCTTCAAGATACGTAACAGGATCTCCAGACTCAAATATCAATTTCAAGACCGATAAAAATCTAGGTGGTTAGAATCATGATCAATTAGTGACTTAGGCGCCTAAACGGCCTTAATAAATAGTTTAGTAGCGACTCCGATTCAACCTTGATTTAAAGTCCCAAACTAGGCTTCGTACGTGCCTAAGCCAGATTCTTTTTCTCAAGTCGGAATTCTCGACCTCTGACAAATATAATTTATCATGAATAAAAAATAAAATCTATAATTAAAAAATTAGAGAGTAGTTAATGGTAATTATACTCTTAAAATAATTTACACTTTCACCCCTTTTATTAATCTTTTTTTATTTACTTATCAATGGTAGTTTTAAAATATCAAAAGTGAGACCAAAATTATCTCCCTTCTTCAATATAACTAGAGGGAAGACCGCGCTTGGCACGGCGAGGATTGTCGAGTATAATTTTGCATAATAAATATGTTTAATCGTAAATGGAATGAATCAAACAAATTATATGCAAGCAAATATCGAAAGTATTTAGAAGTGTATAGAAAATGGAGTATGAATGGAGTCGTGAGAATTGTTTAGAAGTGTAATTGACATAATGAATCAAATGAAATTACTGAGAAAATAAAATTACACTACGTAAATAGATAAGAAACGCAAGAAGCAATAAATAGAGATAGGTCCAAAGAGAAAGTCGAATGTATGGTACCGGCTGACTTCATGTAGGTAACAAAGTTCATGGAGAGATTAAAAGAAATGGGACGAAAAGATGGGGAGGAATGAAAGAGTGGAAGTTACAGAACGGGACGAAGAGATCAGGAGGAAGGAAGAAGTGGATTGACGGTTTTTTCCTTTAGAAAAGAAAGTGGGATGCGCTGTGGAGAAGAAAGCGGGAGTCAAACCCAAATACTTGGCTGCGGATGTGTGAAAGTACGTTATTACCCTATGATAAAAGCCTTTAAATTGAATTTGATGAATGTTATTTTAGGAACTGAAAAAGTGACACCAAAAAGTGTCATCTTCCCTTAAAATAGTAATAAATAATAAATATCAAATGGTCGTGAAGATAACCTTTCATGCGGCAGTTATCCAAGAGATGGTTACTAGGGGTAGTTATCGACGGTTATCGTGTTGAGGCGAATAATCGCTCTCGCCTGTGAAACTTTGAATCTTCAGGCTTCTGATAGGCTAATGTAGCTATCGGCTTCTTGGGTTTGAGGCCCGTAGATTTGCCAACGAGAAAAAGAGGATGGTTAAGTTGAAGGGATTGAATTCCAAGAAGATGTTGATCCATTCTCCTTAGTACTGATTATTCAATTCGTCTAATATGTTCATGGTTGAACGCTTAAGCTCGAACATTATGTAGTAAGGAGTGACTAGACCACCATTACTGTTATCTTCCTTTTTACTAATAAATAAAAGTAAGAGGAATGTAGATGTATAAAAAAATCCTATTCACAGTATAAAGACGGCTCAATTGATATAACTACTTTAACAATCATGATGTGTGGCATTCTCATTGGCTGCCACGCCAGCAAAAACTAACCACTCCGGTCAAAATTACTTGATGGTTCTGTGCTATGGTGCAATAGTTCCAGAAAATTTCATGGTCAAGTACAGTCAAAAGAGCTTTGTGGACATGGATGGAACACTTGAGAAAAAAATCAACGGCACAATTTGCCCCATGTATATCAAATTTGGCCAGCTAATAGGGGAAAAGTCTATTACTTGGGCTGGACCATCTACCTTACATTACTTTTGGACCGGTTCATGAGGACCTAAAGTCTCAAAGGACAGACCACTAGTAAGCTAATAACATGCAGTAAATCAGGTCCAGAGTTCGACTCTCCACGGGGATTAGTCGGTTGTTACGGTGTCGGACACCATCGATATAAAAAAAAGTCACTGAACATTCAAGTAGAAACTAATGTGTTAATTTTTACTTCAAACACTAGTCTTGATGAAGGAAATGAGAATGGCGGTGTAAAATTAAATGCAAAATGGGCCTCTCCTGACAGTGTTTTGTGCGAGGGATATACCACATGACAGTATTTAATAGTGTCACGTATCGATAAGATATAGTCATTTAAAGGTTTTTTTAAAAAAACCTTTAAAAAATCCTAAAAATAATTAAATCTTCTTAATTTGTGACATTATATAAGTATTATCACGTAGCACGAGACTCTCTCCATGCAAAGAGGTCAAGAATCGACTCTCTCCAGCTCTAAAGAAATTTCAATATCTGCTAGGGTTCGAGTTTGACTAGGTTTAGGTCGTATTGGGTACGATGGAATGGAATAAGACCAAAAAAAATGAGTTTGTTAGCGCAAACAAGAAAATTTTAATTATGATTTTTTTACCGATCTTGAAAATGTGAAGGGACATGCTTAAAATAAATTGGAGAAAAGTGGTAAAATGAACATTCGTGCATTCCAAGTCCATATTTTTATGGAATGTGAACATGAAAATTCTTATTAATGAGATCGAATACAGGACCTTTAAATTATACGAAGAGGATGTACCAACTATACCAGACCATTTTCTTGAGTGTTGCGGTTATTAAATCATAAAGAGGTCCATGTCTAAATTATAAAAATTGGTTTATCATCATATTATTTTAAGTTAATGACAGGCGCACTAAGGGAAGCCAACTATGTCAAAAGCAAGTTAATGGTCAAAATTACTTTTGTTCTCTCTCGAAGTTGGTGAAAAAGGAAACGTCAGAAGAAGGATTGAATGGTTTTGGAAAGACCTTAAAAGTGTGTTTGGTTGGGTGAAATAGGATAGTACAAATTCAAATTATTCCCGTAAGAAATAGATTGATATTCCTTACAAAATTACAAGGAATAGAGTTATTCCATCTGGAATGGCAAAAAAATATTAAAAATACCCTGCAACAGTGGCTGAATTTACAACCTCTGCGACCCGCTCTTCACAAGCAGGGCGGCGAGCACAACCCCTGGCGGTGCCCTGCGGCGACCAGATCCGGCGACGAGGATGAGTGCCTCTCGTCCGGTGACGACGACGAGTGCCTCTCGTCCTGCGACGATGACGAGCGCCTCTTGACAGGCGACGACGACGAGCGCCTCTCGTCCGACGACGAGAATGGGGGCTCGACGGCCATCTCGTTCATCTCTCTCTCTCTACTGGCTCGAAAATGGGGCTCAACAGCGACCACGAGGCTCTGTGGAGGTGGCTCGGGCTCCGATGATGACGGTTCTGTGTGGCAGTGGCTCGAGCTCGGCGGTGGCTCAGGCTCTCTCTCTCTCTCTACTGGCTCGAAAATGGGGCTCGACGGCGACCACGGGAGCTCTGTGGCGGTGGCTCGGGCTCCGTCGACGACGGTTCTGTGTGGCGGTGGCTTGGCTCGGGGCGGTGGCTCGGCTCGGGCTCTCTCTCTCTCTCTCTCTACTGGTTGGAAAATGGGGCTTGATGGCAACCACGAGGGCTCTGTGGCTGTGGCTCGGGCTCGGGCTCCTTCGACGACGGTTCTGTGTGGCGATGGCTCGGGCTCGGGTTCGGGTGGTGGCTCAGGCTCGGTCGACGGTTTTTTGTTGTTGGTTGGGGGGAGGAAGATGATGAACAGTGCTACCGGGCACTGTTCACGAGTTCTTTTTTTTTTTTTTTAATTTTTTTTTTTTAAAAAAACTTGAGAGCAATTATATCTTTTTATTTTAAATTACTCTATTCATTACCCCTTTATTCCCTCTAACTAAATAAAACAGATTTATTCCTTATTTAACTATATTCCCTACACTATTCTATTCCATTTTTATTATATTCTTTTTCTATTCTAAATCAGTAAACCAAACGCACCATAAGTGAAAATGGCATTGATAAGCTCATTTGACACATGAAAGAGAGTTTTTTCGGGGTACTAAACCTAAATATAGAGTTTTTTCTTTAAAAAACTATTATTTGGGCAATTTATTATAACAAATATAGATAAGATTGTTATAATTTAGCATTTTAGTAAATTCATATCGCTGATAAAATTTTAGCCGATGTAGTCTCATATAAAATCATGTACATGTTTAAGTTGATCCAAGAAAATACTTATTGG
>JAOYND010225476.1:0-13950 GCA_025802135.1 Lagerstroemia fauriei
AAATAAGAACAGCCCCCACATTCAAACCCCCCTTTTTACCATTAGCAAGAACTTGTTTTACTTGCATATCATAAGGAATTCGAACAACTGCTTCAAATACAGTATCAGGAAGTACCGCTTGTGGAACCTCAATTTCCACGGGCTTATTAGCTAAATGGCAATTGGCACATACAATACGCCCGGTCGCTTCTCGTGGATTTTCATAACCCTGCTGTGCAAAAATGGGATATGCATTTGAAATGGATGTCCGAGTTATGATATATATCATCAGCGATACGGAAATAGATCGAGTAATCTCTTTCTTTATCCAAGAAAGGGTATTTTTAATTTGCATGGTCCAATCATTGATCCCGAAAATTTCTACAATAAAATTAGGTAGGTCGCTTGTATAGTCCCTATCCACAATTCTGCTATTTACTGAAATAATTTTACTGGAATATAGGAATAGGAGAAATCCTCGTCTCGGTAGAAAAAGTAAGTACGTCTTTAAATGTTTTGCTTATGTAACATATTATAGTTGGATCAGTCATTCATTGAATGATAAATCACTACAAGTGATGGAGATACACGATTTAAATAACGAAAGATCCAATATTTAAAAATTGTATCTAGAATGACTGGAAAAGTGGAAACAAGACCAGATATAATTTGGTCGTTATGAGCAAATCCAAAATCTTTGTAGACATAGCCAATCATAAGTTCCCAACCATGGGGTGAATGGAATCCGATACATAAATCAGTTAATAAAAGAATAGAAAAAGCTTTTATTGTGTCACTTAAGTTATATAGGAATTCTTGAACCCAAGAGTTAAGAATAACAAGTTCTTCATTACCCAGAATAGAATAACCACTGAAAATAATGAAACAGATTATATTTGTCGATAAGTGAAAAATCGTATGGATATGATCCTCATTGTGCATCTTGATCAATTGGATCGTTTCTTTGTGGATCCCGATACGAAGCGTTTGTAGATCTCTTTCCGGGTCTTCTTTTATCATTTCTTCCAAGAGTAAGAGTTCTTCTAATTCTATGAATTTTTCTAGAATACTCTTTTCTTGAATATCAGTCAAAAAAGTTTCAGATTGCCTAGTATTCCACCAATTAGTAACCCAAGATTCAAGACTTTTATTAAATGAGAGAGAGATCCACCAGGGTAAAAATACTATAGATGTAAGATATAGAAGAGGAAGAAATGATTTCTTTTTTGCCATTTTTTCATCTGTGAATTGGAATTGTTAATGAACCCACCTCATTCGTCGAATTTATGTGATCTAATATTTTTTTTTCTATCAACCATAAGTTCTATTACAAGGCAGCTAACCTATGAATCTATTCCCTATTTTTTATTTGTTTTTTATTTGTGATTCAGCGGTTAGTCCTTGAATCTAAAAAGAATACAGAAATAGAATAAGAACCCACTTCGAATTGGAATGAAGAAATAATTAAAAAAATCTTGAAATAAATTCAAAGACTTGTAACGGCCTAATTACCGATCAATTACAACTCTTTTAACTGAGTTACAACTTCGGTTCAAATACTTGTAACGACTCAATTACCCACTAATTACAACTCTTTCAACTAAATTACATCGCATCGTTGTTATTCAGTTCAATGACTTGTAACGACCAAATTACTCACTAGTTACAACTTTTTTAACTAAATCACAACTCATAATTGTAAATCAATTCAAAGACTTGCAACTACAAAATTACTCACAAATTACAACACTTTTAACAAAATGACAACTCGTAGTTGTAAATCAACTCAAAGACTTGTAACGACCCTAATACTCAACAATTATAACTATTTTAACTAAATTACAACTCATTGTTGTAATTCAGTTCATAGACTCGTAACTACCCAAATACTCATCAATTACAACTCTTTTAATTAAATTACAACCCATAATTATAATTCAGTTTAAAGACTTGTAACGATCCAAATACGCATCAATTACAACCACTTTAACTAAATTACAACTATAGTTTTAAATCAATTCAAAGAAATGTAATGACCCAATTACTAACCAATTACAAATTTTCTAACTAAATTACAACCCATAGTTGCAATTCACTTCAAAGACTTGTAACGGCCCAATTACCAACAAATTACAACTTTTTTAACTAAATTGCAACTCATAGTTGTAAATCAATTCAAAGACTTGTAACGACCCTAATACTCACCAATTATAACTCTTTTAACTAAATTAAAACTCGTAGTTGTAATTCAGTTCATAAACTTGTAATGATCCAAAAACTCACCAATTACAACTCTTTTAACTAAATTACAAATCATAGTTATAATTCAGTTCAAAGACTTGTAGCGATCAAAATACGCACCAATTACAACTGTTTTAACAAATTTATAACTTATAGTTCTAAATCAATTCAAAAACCTGTAATGACCCAATTACTCTCAAATTACAACTCTTTTAACTAAATTACAACTCACTGTTGTAAATCAATTCAAAAACATCCAACGATACAATTACCCACAAATTACACCTTTTTTCACTAAATTACAACTCATAATTTTCATCCAGTTTAAAGACTTGTAACGACCCAAATATCCACCAATTACAACTCGTTTAAATGAATTACAAGTTATAGTTGTAATTCAGTTCAAAGAGTTGCAACGACGCAATTACCGAGCAATTACAACTCTTTTAACTAAATTAGAACTCATAGTTGTAAATCTATTCAAAGACTTGTAACGGCCCAATTATTCACCAATTACTACTATTTTAACTAAATTACAATCCATAGTTGGAATTCAGTTCAAAAACTTATAACGACCTAATTAACCATAAATTACAACTCTTTTAACTAAATTGAAATTAATGGTTGTAAATCAATTCAAAGACTTGTAATGACAATAATACTCACTAATTATAACTCTTTTAACTAAATTATAACTCATAATTGTAAATTAGTTCATAGACTTGCAACAATCTAAATACTCAACAATTTCAACTCTTTTAATTAAATTGCAACTCATAATTGTAAATAAATTCAATGACATGTAATGACCCAATTACCAACAGACTACAACTCTTTTAACTAAATTACAACTCATAGTTGTAATTCAGTGCAAAGAGTTATAACAACCCAATTATCCAACAATTACAACTCATAGTTGTAACGACCCTAATACTTACCAATTAAAACTCTTTTAACTAAATTACAATTTATAGTTGTGATTCGGTTCAAGGACTTGTAATGACCTAATTACCCACAAATTACAACTCTTTTAACTAAATTACAACTCACAGTTGTAATTCAATTCATAGACTTGTAATGACCCAAATACGCACCAATTACAACTGTTTTAACAAAATTACAACTTATCGTTCTAAATCAATTCAAAAACTTGTAATGACCCAATTACTCTCAAATTACAACTCTTTTAACTAAATTAAAAGTCATATTTGTAAATCAATTGAAAAACTTCTAACGATACAATTACCCACCAATTACAACTCTTTTAACTATATTACAACTCATAGTTCTAATTCAGTTCAAAGACTTGTAACGACCTAAATACCCACAAATTACAACTCTTTCAATTGAATTACAAGTCATAGTTGTAATTCAGTTCACATAGTTGTAACCATTCAATTACCTAGAAATTACAACTCTTTTAACTAAATTATAACTCATAGTTGTAAATCAATTGAAAGACTGGTAACGACCCAAGTACTCACCAATTACAACTCTTTTGACTAAATTACAACTCATAGTTGTAATACAGTTCAAAGACTTGTAACGGCCCAATTACCCACAAATTACAACTCTTTTAACTAAACTGCAACTCATAATTGTAAATAAATTCAATGCCATGTAATGACCCAATTACCAACCGATTACAACCCTTTTAACTAAATTACAACTCTTAGTTGTACTTCAGTGCAAAGAGTTGTAACAACCTAATTATCCAATAATTACAACTCTTTTAACTAAATTACAACTCGTAACTGTAAATCTATTCAAAGAATTGTAACGGTCCAATTACTCACCAATTACAACTCTTTTAATAAAATTATAATTCATAGTTGTAATTCAGTTCAAAGACTTGTAACGGCTCAATTTTTCACTAATTACAACTCTTTTAAATAAATTAAAACTCATAGTGGTAAATAAATTCAATGACTTGTAACGGCTAATTACCTACCAATCACAACTCTTTTAACTAAATTACAACTTATCGGTTCAAATACTTGAAACGACTCAATTACCCGCCAATTACAACTCTTTTAACTAAATTACATCGCATAGTTGTGATTCAGTTCCAAGACTTGTAACGACACGATTACCCACTAATTACAAATCTTTTAACTAAATTACAACTCACAGCTGTAAATCAATTCAAAGACTTGCAACGACCCAATTACGCTTAAATTACAGTTCTTTTAACTAAATTACAACTCATAGTTGTAAATCAATTCAAATACTTGTAACGACCCTAATACTCACCAATTATTACTCTTATAACTAAATTCAGTTCAAAAACTTGTAACGATCCAAATACTCACAATTCACAACTTTTTTAACTAAAGTACAACTCATACTTGTAATTCAGTTCAAAGACCTGTAATGACCCAAGTAATCGCCAATTACATCTCTTTTAACTAAATTACAACTTATAGTTGTAATTCAGTTCATAAACTTGTAACGATCCAAAAACTCACCAATTACTACTCTTTTAACTAAATTACAATTCATAATTATAATTTAATTCAAAGGCTTGAAACAATCAAAATACGTACCAATTACAGCAATTTTAACTAAATTTCAACTTATAGTTCTAAATCAATTCAAAGACTTGTAATGACCCAATTACTCTCAAATTACATTTCTTTTAACTAAATTACAACTCACTGTTGTAAATCAATTAAAAAACTTCTAACGATACAATAACCCACAAATTACAACTTTTTTCACAAAATTACGACTCATAGTTTTAATTCAATTCAAAGACTTGTAACGACCCAAATACCCACCAGTTACAACTCTTTTAAATGAATTACAAGTCATAGTTTTAATTTAGTTCAAAGAGTTGTAACGACTCAATTACCCAGCAATTACCTCTTTGAACCAAATTATAACTCATAGTTGTAAATCTATTCAAAGACTTGTAACGGCCCAATTACTCACCAATTACTACTATTTTAACTAAATTGCAATTCATAGTTGTAATTCATTTAAAAAACTTATAACGGTCTAATTACACACAAATTACAACTCTTTTAACTAAATTGAAACTCATAGTTGTAAATCAATTCGAAGACTTGTAACGACCGTAATACTCACAAATTATAACTCTTTTAACTAAATTACAACTCATAATTATAATTCCGTTCATAGACTTGGAACGATCCAGCAACTCATCAATTGCAACTCTTTTAATTAAATTACAACTCATAGCTGTAAATCAATTCAAAGACTTGTAACGACCCAATTACAAAAAAATTACAACTCTTTTAATTAAATTTAAAATCATAGCTGTAAATTAATTTAAACACTTGTAAGGACCCTAATACTCACAAATTATAACTCTTTTAACGAAATTACAACTCATCGTTCGAATTTCGTTCAAATACTAGTAACGACCCAATACCCTCCAATTACAACTCTTTTAATTGGATTACAGGTCATACTTGTAATTAAGTTCAAAGAGTTGTAACGACTCAATTACCCAATAATTACAACTCTTTTAACTAAATTACAACGCATAATGGTAAACCTGTTCAAAGACTTGTAACGCCCCAATTACTCACCAATTATAACTACTTTAACTAAATTACATTTCATAGTTGTAATTTAGTTCAAAGACTTGTAACGGCCCAATTACCCACACATTACAACTCTTTTAACTAAATTAAAACTCATAACGGTAAAAAAATTCAAAGACTTGTAACGGCCTA
Source organism: Lagerstroemia fauriei (assembly GCA_025802135.1). Taxonomy (NCBI): domain Eukaryota; kingdom Viridiplantae; phylum Streptophyta; class Magnoliopsida; order Myrtales; family Lythraceae; genus Lagerstroemia; species Lagerstroemia fauriei. The sequence continues at coordinate 5,925 of JAOYND010225476.1, forward strand.
ATTATCCATTAAATACAACTCTTTTAACTAAATTGCAACTCATTAGTGTAAAACAATTTAAAAACTTGTAACGATACAATTACCCACAAATTACAAATCCTTTAACTAAATTACAAACTCATAGTTGTAATTCGGTTAAAACAATTTTAACGACCCAAATAACCATTGTTACAACTCTTTTAACTAAATTAAAACTCATAGTTATAAATCAATTCAACGACTTGTAACAACCCTAATACTCACCAAGTAAAACTATTTTAACCAAATTACAACTTATAGTTATGATTCAGTTCAAAGACTTGTAACAACTCAATTGCTCAGCAATTACAGCTCTTTTAACTAAATAACAACTCAATGTTGCAATTTATTCAGCAAAAAAAAAAACTCAATGTTGCAATTCAATTCAAAGACTTGTAACAGCCCAATTACCCACAAATTACAACTCTTTTAACTAAATTACAAATAATAGTTGTAATTCAGTTCAAAAACTTGTAACAACCAGATTACCCACGAATTACAACTATTTGAACTAAATTATAACTTATAGTGGTAAATAAATTTAAAGACTTGTAACGTCCTAATTACCGATCAATTACAACTCTTTTAATTGAATTAAAACTTCGGTTCAAATACTTGTAACGACTCAATAGCCCACAAATTACAACTCTTTTAACTAAGTTACATTGCATAGTTGTAATTCAGTTCAAAGATTTGCAACGACCCGATTACCCACTAATTACAGCTCTTTTAACTAAATTATAACTCATAGTTGTAAATCAGTTCAACCACTTGCAACGACCTAATTACCAACAAATTATAACACTTTTAACTAAATTACGACTTATAGTTGTAAATCAATTCAAAGACTTGTAACAACCATAATACTCACCAATTAAAACTCTTTTAACTAAATTAAACCTTGTAGTTGTAATTCAGTTCAAAGACTTGTAACGACCCAATTGCTCAACAATTGCAACTATTTTAGCTAAATTACAACTCAAAGTTGTAATTCAGCTCAAAGAATTGTAACTGCCCAATTACCCACTAATTACAACTCTTTTAACTAAATTACATTGTATAGTTGTAATTTAGTTCAAATGCTTGTAACGACCCGATTACCCACTAATTACAGCGCTTTTAATTAAATTATAACTCATAGTTGTATATCAACTCAAAGACTTGTAACGGCCCAATTACTCACAAATTAAAACACTTTTAATTAAATTGAAGCTCATAGTTATAAATCAATTAAAAGACTTGTAACGACCCTAATACCCACCAATTATAACTCTTTTAATTGGATTACAGCTCATAGTTATAATTCAGTTCAAAGAGTTGTAACGACTCAATTACTCGACAATTACAACTTTTTTAACTATATTACAACTCATAATTATAAACATGTTCAAAGAATTGTAACGCCCCAATTACTCACCAATTACAACTATTTTATCTAAATTACATTTCATAGTTTTAATTTATTTCAAAGACTTGTAACGGCCCAATTACGCACAAATTACAACTATTTTAACTAAATTAAAACTCATTGTGGTAAATAAATTCAAAGACTTGTAATGGCCTAATTACCGATCAATTAAATCTCTTTTAACAAAATTACAACTCATAGTTGTAATTCAGTTCAAAAACTTGTAACGACCCAAATACCCACCAGTACAACTCTTTTAACTAAATTACAACTTATAGTTGTATTTCAGTTCAAAGACCTGTAACCAATTACCCACAAATTACAACTTTTTTAACTAAATTATAACTCATAGTGGTAAATAAATTTAAAGACTGGTAAGGACCCTAATACTCACCAATTACAACTATTTTAAGTAAATTACAGCTGATAGTTGTGATTCAGTTCAAACACTTGTAACAACCTATTTGCTCAGTAATTACAACTCTTTTAACTAAATTATAACTCAAAGTTCTAACTCAGTTCAAAGACTTGTAACGGCCCAATTACCCACAAATTACAACTCTTTTAACTAAATTACAAGTCGTACTTGTAATTCAGTTCAAAGAAATTTAACCAATTACCCACAAATTACAATTCTTTTAACTAAATTACAACGCATAGTTTTAAATCAATTTAAAGACTTGAAACGACCTTAATACTCACCAATTATAACTCTTTCAACTAAATTCAGCTCAAAGACTTGTAACGATCCAAATACTCACCAATGACAATTTTTTTAACTAAATTATAACTCTTAGTTGCAATTCAGTTCAAAGACTTGTAATGACCTAATTACTCGCAAATTACAACACTTTTGACTAAATTACAACTCACTAGTGTAAATCAATTTAAAAACTTGTAACGATACAATTACCCACAATTTACAACTCTTTTAACTAAATTGCAACTCATAATTGTAATTCGTTCAAAAACTTGTAACGACCCAATTACCGATCAATTGCAACTCTTTTAACTAAATCACAACTCAAAGTTGTACATCAATTCAAAGACTTTTAACGACCATAATACTCACCAATTACAACTTTTTTCACTAAATTACAACTCATAGTTGTGATTCAGTTCAAAGACTTGTAATGACCCAATTGCTCAACAATTACAACTATTTTAACAAAATTACAACTCAAAGTTTTAATTTAGTACAAAGAATTCTAAAGGTCCAATTACCCATAAATTATAAAACTTTTCACTAAATTACACGTCATAGTTGTAATTCAGTTTAAAGACTTGTAAAGGCCCAATTACCCACAAATTAAAATTATTTTAACTAAATTATAACTCATATTTGTAAATCAATTCAAAGACTTGTAACGACCCTAATACTCACCAATTATAACTCCTTTAACTAAATTCAGTTCAAAGACTTGTAACGATTCAAATACTCACCTATGACAACTCTTTTAACTAAATTACATCTCTTAGTTGTAATTCAGTTCAAAGACATGTAATCACCCAATTACTCGCCAATTACAACACTTTTAACTAAATTACGACTCATTAGTGTAAATCCATTTAAAAACTTGTAACGATACAATTACCCACATATTACAACTATTTTAACTAAATTACAACTTATAGTTGTAATTCAGTACAAAGACTTGTAAAGGCCCCAATATCCCACAAATTACAATTTTTTTAGCTAAATTATAACTCATAGTGGTAAATAAATTCAAATACTTGTAACGGCCTAATTACCGATCAATTACAACTCTTTTAACTGAATTACAACTTCGGTTCAAATACTCTTAACGACTCAATTACCAACAAATTACAACTCTTTTAACTAAATTACATCGCATTGTTGTAATTCAGTTCAAAGACTTGTAACGACCCGATTACTCACTAATTACAATTTTTTTAACTAAATCACAACTCATAATTGTAAATCAATTCAAAGACTTGTAACGACCGAAATACCCACAAATTACAATTCTTTTAACTAAATTACAACTCACAGTTGTAAATCAATTCAAAGACTTGTAACGACCATAATACTCGCCAATTATAACTCTTTTAACTAAATTCAGTTCAAAGACATGTATAGATCAAAATACTCACCAATGAAAACTCTTTTACCTAAATTAGAACTCTTAGTTGTAATTCAGTTCAAAGACTTGTAATGACCCAATTACCCACCAGTTACAACTCTTTTAACTAAATTACAATTCATAGCTGTAATTCAGTTGGAAGACTTGTAACGACTCAATTACCTATCAATTACAACTCTTTTAACTACATTACAACTCATAGTTGAACATCAATTCAAATACTTTTAACAACCCTAATGCTCACCAATTAAAACTCTTTTAACTAAATTACAACTCAAAGCTGTAATTCAGTTCAAAGACTTATAAAGGCCCAATTACCCATAAATTACAACTATTTTAACTAAATTACAAGTCATAGTTGTAGTTCAGTTCAAAGAATTGTAAAAGCCCACCCATAACTTACAACTCTTTTAACTCAATTATAACTTATAGTGGTAAATAAATTCAAAGACTTGTAACGGCCTACTTACCGATCAATTACAACTCTTTTAACTGAATTACAACTTCGGTTCAAATACTCTTAACGACTTAATTACCCACAAATGACAACTCTTTTAACGAAATTACATCGCATCGTTGTAATTCAGTTCAAAGACTTGTAACGACCCGATTACCGACTAATTACTACTTTTTTAACTAAATCACAACTCATTGTTGTAATTCAGTTCGTAGACTCGTAACGACCCAAATACACACCAATTACAACTCTTTGAACTAAATTACGACGCATAATTATAATTCAGTTCAAAGACTTGTAAAGATCCAAATAAGCAGCAATTACAACTGTTTCAAATAAGTTACAACTTATAGTTCTAAATCAATTCAATGAATTGTAATATCCCAATTACTCACCAATTAGAACTTTTTAAGCAAAACTAGAACTCATAATTGTAATTCAGTTCATAAACTTGTAACCATCCAAAAACTCACCAATTACAACTTTTTTAACTAAATTACAACTCATAGTTATAATTCAGTTCAAAGACTTGTAACGATCAAAATATGTACCAATTACATCTGTTTTAACATAATTACAACTTATAGTTCTAAATCAATTCAAAGACTTGTAATAACCCAATTACTTTCAAATTACAAATCTTTTAACTAAATTACAACTCATTGTCATAAATCAATTCATAAACTTCTAACGATACAATTACCCACAAATTACAACTATTTTCGCAAAATTACAACTCATAGTTTTAATTCAGTTCAAAGACTTGTAACAACCCAAATACCCACAAATTACAACTCTTTTAACTAAATTACAACTAATAGTTATAAATCTATTCAAAGATTTGTAACGGCCCAATTATTCACCAATTACTACTATTTTAGCTAAATTACAATCTATATTTGTAATTCAGTTCAAAAACTTGTAACGCCCTAATAACCCTCGAATTATAACTCTTTTAACTAAATTGAAACTCATAGTGTTAAATCAATTCAAAGACTTGTAACAACCCTAATACTCACCAATTATAACTCTTTTAACTAAATTACAACTCATAGTTGTAATTCAGTTCATAGACTTGTAACGATCCAAATACTCATCAATTACAACTCTTTTAATTAAATTACAACTCATAGTTGTAAATCAATTCAAAGAGTTGTAATGACCCAATTACCAACCAATTACAACACTTTTAACTAAATTACAACTGATAGTGGTAATTCAGTGCAAAGACTTGTAACGACTCAAATACCCTCCAATTACAACTCTTTTAATTGGATTAAATGTCATAGTTGTAAGTCTGTTCAAAGAGCTATAACGTCTCAATTATCCAACAATTACAACTCTTTTAACTAAATTATAAATTATAATTGTAAATCTGTTCAAAGACTTGTAACGCCCCAATTACTTATTAATTACAACTATTTTAACTAAATTACAATTCATATTTGCAATTCAGTTCTAAGACTTGTAACGCCCCAATTACCCATAAATTACAATTCTTTTAACTAAATTAAAACTGATAGTGGTAAATAAATTCAATGACTTATAACGGCATAATTACCCATCAATTACAACTCTTTTAACTAAATTACAACTCATCGGTTCAAATACTTCGAACGACTCAATTACCCAACAATTGCAACTCTTTTAACTAAATTACATCGCATAGTTGTAATTCAGTTCAAATAGTTGTAACGACACGATTGCCCGGTAATTAACAATCTTTTAACTAAATTACAACTTACAGTTGTAAATCAATTCAAATATTTGCAACGACCCAATTACGCACAAATTACAATTCTTTTAGCTAAATTACAACTCATAGTTGTAAATCAATTCAAAGACTTGTGACGACCCTAATACTCACCAATTATAAATCTTTTAACTAAATTCAGTTCAAAGACTTGTAACGATCCAAATACTCACCAATGACAACACTTTTAACAAAATTACAACTCATAGTTGTAATTCAGTTCAAAGAGCTGTAATGACTCAATTACTCACTAATTACAACTCTTTTACCTAAAGTACAACTCAATCGTATAAATCAATTTAAAAACCTGTAACGATACAAACACCCACAAATTAGAACTTTTTTAACTAAAATACAACTCATAGTTCTGATTCAGTTCAAAAACTTGCAACGACCCAAATACCCACCAGTTACAACTCTTTTAACTAATTAGTTGTAATTCAGTCTAAAGACTTTTAACTACCCAATTACCTACCAAATACAACTCTTTTAACTAAATTAAAACTTATAGTTGTAAATCAATTCAAAGACTTGTAACTACCCTAATACTCACCAATTAAAACTTTTTTAACCAAATTACAACTTAAAGTTGTGATTTAGTTCAAAGCTTTGTAATGACCCTAATACTCACCAATTGTAACTCTTTTAACTAAATTGTAACTCATTGTTGTAATTCAGTTTATAGATTTATAACGATCAAAATACTCATTGTTTACAACTATTTTAATTAAATTACAACTCAGAGGACTAAATGAATTCAAAGACTTGTAACGGCCCAATTACTCAGAAATTAAAACTCTTTTAATTAAATTGAAACTCATAGTTGTAAATCAATTCAAAGACTTGTAACGACCCTAATACTCACCAATTATAACTCTTTTAACTAAATTAAAACTCATAATTGTAAATATGTTCAAAGACTTTTAACGCCCCAATCATCCACCAATTACAACTATTTTAACTAAATTACATTTCATAGTTGTAATTCAGTTGAAAGACTTGTTACGGCCCAATTACGCACAAATTACAACTATTTTAACCAAATTAAAACTCATAGTGGTAAATAAATTCAAAGACTTGTAATGGCTTAATTACCTATCAATTAAAACTCTTTTAATAAAATTACGACTCATAGTTGTAATTCAGTTCAAAAACTTGTAACGACCCAAATACCCACCAGTTACAACTCTTTTAACTAAATTACAACTTGTTGACACCTCATTTTGGCTCAGAAGGTACCTAAACCTTAATCTTGGAAAAATTGAGCGAACATGTGTCCTTATCTGATATGGTGTGATGTTTGAGACTAAAATTGATGATCCCATTGAACTGATTATAGGATAAATTCAGAGTCATCATGAAGAGAATCAAATTAGCTTTAATTTTACATATTTTGGACCCCGAGATGTGATTCAGAGGAAAAGATACGATTTTTTAAGTGAAATTGGCTGAATCTATCATATTCAGGCATCTTGGCCAGTTTTACTTGAAATATTGTATCTAATTAATGAGAGGTCAAAATTTAGCATAATCAGTGTCATTTGGATCTTAACTCATGAAAGATTAATTAAAAAATAGAACGCAATGTCAAAGGGTTGAGAATAAGCTCAGAAAAAGATAATTTTTGTGCCCCGGGAGTTATAAGGGTCAGTAGAAGCTAAATCTGTTTGAAATTCGATATTGGCCATATTTGAAAGTGTTTTTCTGATTTTCTTTTTTTAATAGAGTTTTAACTAACTAAATTTAAATAAGAAAATAAAAGTAAAATGAAAATAAAAATAAATATGTTGTTTTAGGGTTGAAAGAGGGGGAATCCCAGGCGGCAATGAGGAAGAAAAAGGAAAACAGAGAGGGGCCAGCTGGAGAAAAGAAAAATCCTTCCCCGAGGAGAAAGGCCAACGGAGAGCAGCATGGTTCCGGCGACCATCTCCATCTTCCAGCTCCTTCCACCAGTGACCACGACCGCATAGCCCCATTTTCCCCTATCCGAGTCCCACCTCCATCCGACTCCCCTGTGTCGTTCTCTTCTTCCGTTGTTCGATTGAGCCACCGCCATCGCCTCTCTCACAGTGACCGCCCTGCGCAATGGAGCCTCCCTCAGCCCGAGACAATCTCGTCTCCCATCACCAAGCTCGATCTCGCCTCCATCTCCAACGAACCCAGGGCCGGACTCAGCCGCCTCAGCAACCGAGCTTCTGAGCGTGACAGGCCTCCCCTGCCCCGTAACAGAGTCTTCCCGGAATAGCCCAGGCTATTAATAACTTACCTGAAAAGGAGCCGTTCCC
>JAOYND010225583.1:0-13943 GCA_025802135.1 Lagerstroemia fauriei
TCTGTGCATTGAGAATCAGACACTTCCATTTCCCTGGAAGTTCCATCGATTTCTCTAATAGTTCCGGTCAGCTCTGACTTGTCCTCAAAGTTTCCCTCTACTACATCCATTATTTCAGTGAATGGATGTTTGGAGCCACAGACTTCTTCAAGAGCTGCTTTACTTCCCCCGTGCTCATCATGCAGATCTTGAACTGCTGCTGCTTCTTTCTCTGCATTTTCCTGCTCGAGATTAGATTGTTGCTGACTCATCGGGTTAGATGAGGCCTCTTCTTTTGCATCCTCAGTTTCTAGAATGGAGACACTTCCCTGTACCTGAACTTTTTCTTTTCTGAAATCTTCATCCATAGTATCAACCTTGATTCTTCCTGCTGTAATTTTCTCAGGATTCATGTTTTCCACTTTCTCTTCGTTGCTGTCCAATCCTGGGCCAATGTCTGTCTTCTGTGTATTAAAATTGCCATTTATGGTAATGCTAGTTAATAGAAGAAACAGCATCTGCAGAAGAGTGTTGTCAAGAGTGAGTCTACACGATTTATTATAGATAATATGTGTGCTGACCTTGATGGTTGTGCAATCAACCGGCAAGGGTGCATGAGTTTCCTTGGAGGTACTGACTTCATCTATCACTTGATCTTCCAAACCTTTACTTTCACTGGCTTTTCTCTCTCCGTCATCAACCTGTTTCATTGTAATTCATGTAACTAGCACATCTTTAGGGAAAACCAAAAGGAAAATAAATCGTAGCTCACCTTTTCAAATAACATTTTACTGAAATTATATCGTACCCCTTCACTGAAAACTTTCTCCTCAGTAGAATCATTCACTGCAGCTGGTTTTTCACTCTGCTTCTCAGGCTCAGAGCTTGCAGTCGCTTCATCAGAAGTTTCCAGCTTATTGGGATCCTCAAATTCAGTGGAAGGTTCAGGCGCTTCAGTTTCTGATGTGACTTCTAGTGAAGTTTCGCTATCTTTCTCTTGAGTTTTTAATTTTCCTGATTCTTTTTTAATGTGGACATTTGCCTCATCTTCTACTTGCAAAGTGTCCACTACACTTCCACTCACTTTATCCTCATGCTCAGGCGCCTCCTTTGTCTGCATGTCTTCCTCTTCCAAGCATTTCTCTTCTATAACCTCTGTAGCTGAAAACGATTCCATGTTAACATCATCTTGCAGCTTCGCTTCCTCGTCATTTTGTTTGTCTTTCTCAATGCTATTATGCTGCCAAGTATTTAAAAAGACAAATGTTAGTGTACTAACTTAGTCAAGGAAACATCCACCAAAAAAAAATATTTTGCATATTTATGAATGTATTCTGACCTCCTTTGTCAATTCTACAACATCTGTGGTTCCATCTACAGTTTGCTGCTGCCCTGTCTCTGATATGGACTTCATTTTCTCTTTTATTTCAATGCCACCCACCACAGTGGAAATGTTTTCCCCAGCTGTAAATTCATTGGCATCATCTGCCACAGGGCTCTCATATGGTTTCTGGAATGTGTCCTCTTTCATTCCAGAAAGTGCTTCATAACTCTGTTTTTCAGAGGCACAGCTGATATCTGCATCTGCTGAATCACTGGCCTGCTCCAAGACAATTAATGAGTTTGCACAGTATATTTCTGTTGGAGGAAGAAACGAAATTCTAATGTTGCCTTGCAGTTAGTGAGCAGGATGAAACATTAGAGCATTCAAATTTTTCTTGAACATCTTAAAATTTTATAACTGCCTTTGTTGAGAAAAAAGTTCCGGTTGCTGCAGTGATATATTGAAATTAGATTGCTTGCTGTTGAAGCTTTTTCTATACTAAGAAATGGAAACTCTCACCTCTTCTATAACATATGCACATGGTTTTGGCTCAACCAGTACATTGTCTGGCTTGTCATCTTCCCCCAGTTCTCCGTCAGGGTTCTTGGAAGCCATGCTTTCTTCCAAGATTATCTTCTCAGTTTCAGAACTTGCTGGGAGTGATTCTGCATCGTTCAAGGCCTCATCACTAGGCATATCACATCCACCATCGTCCTTTTGAATCTTTTGATTTGAAGAATTCTCATCGGTCACTTTTAGTTCATCAGTCTTACCTTGATCAGCTATATTCATAGCCGCATCTCTCATCAGGATCTCTGCATCATGAACCTGTTTCATGGTATTCATGTAACAGACCCAACTTTTTAGGGAAAATCAAAAGGAAAATTAATGGAAGTTCACCTTCTTGAGTAACAGCTTACCAAACTTATACCATACCTCTTCCCTGGAAGCTTTTTCCTCCATAGAATCATTTGCTTCAGCTGTCTTCTCACACTGCTCCTCGGTTTCCAAGCTCGTAGTCACTCCCTCAGAAGTTGTCTTATTGGTGTCTTCAAATTCAGTAGAAATTTCAGGCACTTCAGTTTCTGACATGACTTCTAGTGTTGCTTTGCTATCTTTCTCTTGGATTTCTGTTTCTTCTGTTCCTTCAAGACTCTGAAGATTTGCCTCGACTACTAGGGAAGAGTCTTCCAGACTCTCACATAATTGAACCTCAGATTTAGATGCTCCTCCTATTTGCACGTCTTCCTCCTCCATGCATTTTTCCTCTCTTACCATGGCATCTATTGATGATTCTAGGTGAATATCATGTTGCGTATTCACTTCCTTTTCATCCTCAGTGGCTTTCACACGTTCACCATGCTGTTCAGTGTCAGGAAACTAAATGTCAGTAAAAAGACCAGCATCAAGGGCACATTTTTATAAAATGATTTTATCTATGAAATTATCTTCCTACCTTATTTATTAATTTAATGTCATCTGTAGTTTCTTCTACAGTTTCATGCTGCTCAGTCTCCGATTTGGACTCTATTTTCTCTTCCACTTTTACATTGTTTATTTCATCATTAGTGCATTCCTGGTCCATAATTTTGTCGGCATCATCTGCTTTGGGGCTCTCGGCAGGTTTTCGGAGTGCGTCCACTTTAGTTCCAGAAGGTGCTTCATAACCCTGATGTTCAGATGCTGATGCAGAGGCATAGCTAATCTCTTTTCCTGCATCTGCTGAATCAGAAACCTGGCCCAAGCCAATTAATTAGTTTACGAATGATGGTTCTCTTAGACAATTGAATGACATTCTATTGTTGACCTCTACTTAGTGGTCGGAATCCAAGTTCAGACTGTTTGGTTAATGAATACTTGAAGTATGAAAAGGAATCTTGGCTTTGTAAAACCATCATCCTGGGAAAATCCTGAAAATTTTCTTCCCCTGAACATCTTAAAATTTTGGACAACTTTGGTTAAGAAAAAGTTTTAATTGCTGGAGTGAGGTAAAGACAATCTAGACTAGATTGCCTGTGGTTGAAGCTTCCTGTTTGATCTAATCATTCCAAGCAACTACAGAGATTGAAATTATCACCTCTTTTATGATACGGCCATCTGGTTTTGAGTCAACTGTTACGTTCTCCGGCTTGTGATCTTCACCTAGTTCTCCATCAGGGTTCTTGGGAGCCATACTTTCTTCCAATATTGTCTTCTCAATATCTGAGCTTGCTGGCAGTGATTCGGAGTTCTCACTTTCGTCTTCCTCAACCTTTTGATTTGAAGAGTTCTTATCCAACACCTTTGGCTCATCCATCTTACCTTGCTCACTTACATCCTCAATATCATTTCTCATCAGGTTCTCATCTTCTGAGTTGTGTATTTTCTCTTCAGACTGCATTTGAGAATCCCCGTATACATCATCAAGGCCTTCATTTTCATTCTCTTTTGCACTATTTATTGTAGCATCCGTCAGTTTTTCCTCCTGCATCTGAATCTCCTCTGTTGTTTTATCATCTTCTGGAGCCTCATAGACCTCCAAGTTAGCTTCTATAGTTTCTTTCGGTGGAAGCATCAGGGAATTTTCTGGGCTTTCTGTCAATGACTCTTCACGGGCTGCCTCTTCATGCTTGCAGCTTTCAGCTTTAAGAGGTTCATCCTGCACATATTGCCCTTTTATCTCCACCTCATATTCGGTTGTAAAGGCTAGTTTCTCTCTTCCGTGGTAAGAGTTTGAGGTATCACATTGTTTCAAATCAATAACTTGACGAGCAATGTTAGTACTTTGAGCATAATGTTCGATTTCCAGATCCTTATCATTTGTGCTGACTTCATCCATTGAAGCAAATTTTTCAGAGGGTATAGTCTTTTCATCACTGTTCTTCGCTTCTTTCATCTCACTTTCAAGTGGTTCTTCTGATGTTTCCTCCTCCGAGTGTCTGGAACCATCAACATGTGATGGCAGATTATTTTCCTCTGAAGTTACTCTGGAGGAGCTGGGTTCAGCATCTTCAGCTGGACGAGCTACTTCATTTTCTTCTGCCAGTGCGAATGGTAACCTTGCTTCTGCAGCCTGCTGAAGGGATATTCTGGATTTAGAAACCAGCAAGGATATCAAAGAACGTGGAAATATTTGGTAAGTTGCACATGTGAAAAACCTCCTCTTTCAAGGCGATTGCATTGCTTGTATGTTCTTTTGCCTCAGATATTTCTACTTCTTTTTCATCTGCAGCGGGAGCAAGTTCCGCGCCCTCTATCAAATGACAATTGTCTGGGTTTTCGCTCAAAGCTTTTGTATCATGTTCCTTGTACACGAAAAATGAATTCCTAAATATCAACTTGGAACATTCATGATTAATGTACTAAAGATAGTAGCTGTGAAATTCTATAGTGTGGAAATTGGAGTGATTCAAATGAAAGTTAGTCGGTAAGCCAGTAACATTAGTAATAAGAATAGCAGTCTTGAAAGTTTTGGAATTGAGCTAACCTCGGTTCCAGGTTGTTCCCCTGGATCTTCTTTCAAAGAATATGTTATGTCTATTCCATTTACATGCTCCTCAGATGCATTGGCTGCATTTGTTTCTTCAATCGTCTGTTCTATATTGTTTTTGTCTCTAGCTGTTTGGTTCATCCCGCATTCCTACAGCATGAAACTTTCCTTAGCGCCTAGATATAACTTTCCTTAGCATTGGATAAAGGGGGCAATTTGTGCATCTAAGTACCAACCTTTTCTACAAATGAATGCTTTTCAATTACGACCTCTGAATCTTTCTTTGTTTCAGATTCTTCTTCAGCTTGTATCTCCTGTGCCGCAGGAGCATCATGCTCTTTGGATTCAAAGTTTGGAAGTTCATTTAGTTTTTCAACTTCCATATCAAATGACCTAGTCTTGAGTTCTTCGGATTGACTCGATGACAGATTCTGCTGAAGTGGCAAAATACACCGGTTGTGAACTTTTGTCATCATGGAGATGTCTATTTTAGTTGTTATATTCAGTACTCCAAGATTTGGAACTTGGCAAGTTTTTAGGTAAGATTGTTGACCTGTTCAGTAGATGAACATCCTGCATTGGTGATCTCTTTGATCTCGATTGCTTCAGTTTTATCTTTTGCTTCTGTTTCCTTCACTTCATGGACTTCATTCTCTTCATGAACAGGTTCCTCCATGTTGAAACTCGATGCATCATTCATATTTTCAGTTCCCAGGTGATCCACTATCGTACTTTGCTGGCCTGCTTCTTGAACCAATGGTAGGTTCTCCTGTATCAACAAATTACACAATTCCAAATTTTGGTCACTACAAGGACAACTGATTGTGATTATTTTTAATAGAATGCTTTTTGGAACTCAATAAATGTTTTTTAGTATGATGGCTAACCTTCTCCCTGCTTGGATCTTGTGGAGTAGCAATCTCCATGCTCTTGTTTGCTCTAATATTATCTTCTGTAAGTGTTTCCTTTGACATAGGGGCTTCATTCTCTTAGCTGATGCTCGGGATTTCATTGAGTTTTTCAGCTTCCACACCATTCACTCCACTGTTTAGTTGGTCTGTTTCTTCAATTTGTAGAAGCTTCTGCTACATTGACAGACACGAATTAGCATTTTTATTTTTTGAAACGTAGAGTTAGTAATTTTGGAACAATCCTGGAAAATAAGAAGAATTTCATGCACAATGAATTTTAGCTAACCTTCTCATCAGATGGACGCTCTGCAATGCTGCTGTCCGCACTTCTGCAGGTATTTGATTGATCTTCAGCATGTGTTTCCCATAAGACACTGGCATCCTTTTCAACGACTCGTTCTTCTTGTTCATATCTGTCTCTGATAAGATATTCAGCTACCGCTTCACTCTTCTCTCCTTCTTCAGTCAGCGGCATATCCTGCTTCAGCGGCAAGTACATGCTATTATAAGATTTGGCCATTGCAAGAGGTAACTCATGCTATTCTGCTGAAACCAAATTTTATAAAAGAAAACCTTTTCTGTGGCTTGATCTCTGTTTATAGCATGCTCTGCATCTTTACTTGCACTGGTTTCATCTTCAGCCACTGTTTCCGTTGCAGTAGAAGCTTCATCATCTTCACCAACTTGTTCTTTTGGTTCAAAGTGTGAGGCTTCATTTACCCTTTCGGTTTCCATATGACCCTCTTCACGTTGTAGTTCACTTGCTTCTTCAATTAATGGAAGATTCTGCTGTATTGCAAAAATACACAATTTCAACCTTAAGCAACAAAGAACCAGAATTGTCAAAAAAAATGGAAAAACATGAAACAGGATTGTACATTAATCTTAAGCCTGTTTTTGAACATTAGTCATTGTGGATGGCTATCTAAGTTTTCGTAAATAATACTCCAAGGCTTTGGGAAGGATGATTAAGTAAGATTATTAACCTGTTCGGTGGATGAATACCCTGCAGAGGTGATTTCTGCGGCTTTGCTGGCTTCAGTTATATCTTCTGCTTGTTTTACCTTCACTTCATGGGCTTCATGCTCTTCACAGTTGAGTTGCTCTGTCTTGAAGCTTGATGCATCATTCATCTTTTCAGTTTCCGCATCAAACACACCACTGTTTAATTGGTCTGCTTCTTGAATTAATGGTACTTTTCTCTGCATTAGCAAATTGCACAATTCCAAACTTTGTCATTGTAAAAAGAGACTGCATGTAATTATATTGGTTTAATATAGGAAAAGAAAAGTTGAGAACTTGACAAAGGTTGCAAGTATGATGGCTAACCTTCTCTGTGGATGGATGTTCTGGAATAGCAATCTCCTTGCTTTCTTTTGCCTCAAACATATCTTCAGTGTGTGTTTCCTTAGGCATAGGGGCTTCATTCTCTTCAGTAAGTTCTTCCTTGCATTCGATGCTTGGGATTTCATCGAGCTTTTCAGATTCAGTGTTATTCTCTCCATGGCGTAGTTGGTCCAATCCTTCAGATAGTTGAAGGTCCTGCTTTAATGACAGGCAGAAATAGTGAACTTTGGAACCAGAAATTTATGTTATTCTGGAAAATTAATTAAGAATTTGAATCATGGAGAATGTTTCTAAAGTACATAAGCTAACCTTCTCCTCAGATGAATATCCTGAAATGATGTCATCCAACCTTCTGCTAGACTTCGACTCATCTTCAGCTTGTGTTTCCTTTTGCCCAGAAGCCTCCTCCTGTTCAGTAATTAGTTCTTCTTGGTCATATCTGTCTCTGATTAGCTTTTCCACTACTGATTCACTCTTCTCCCCTTCAGTTATCAGCATATCCTGCTTCAGTTGTAAAAATACACCTCTATAAGATATGGTCATTGCAGAAGTAACTATTGTCTTGTTGCTACAAATAAATCAGTTCTCTCTTATGCATTCACTGCATCTCTACTTACCTTAGATTCTTCTTCAGCTTTTATTTTAGCAGTAGAGGCTTCACCGACTTCACTGACTCTTTCTTTTGGTTCAAAGTTTGAGACTTCATTGAGCCTTTCAATTTCCGTGTCACCCGCTTCGATCAGTGGAAGACTCTGTTGTATTGGAAATGCACCATTTTGAACTTTAGTCAGCAATGAACACACACTGCAAAAACGTCAGATACGCTGGTAAAAATTGGATTGTATAAGCTTTTCAGAAGTACGTAGATTGACCTTTTCAATAGATGGATGAGTTGCAACTGGAATCTGTGTGCTTTTGCTTACTTCATGTGTATCTCTAGTCTGTGTTTCCACCAGTGAAGGGGATTCATCCTTTTCAGTGCCCTGTTCTTCTGGTCTACAGCTTGAGACTTCATGTAGCTTTTCAGTTTCCATTTCCACAGCTTGAATTGCAAGTGTTTCTTGGACAAGTGAAAAATCCTGCTACAGTTGGCAAATTCCACACATTAAACTTCATTACTGGATAAACTATTACAAGTTATGCTGCAAAAGAAATAAAAGAAATCTGCGGTTATACTTCGATGTTGAAAATAAGTATAAGCTCACCTCATCACTCTCTTCTTTGGCCTCTTCTTGTTGAAAGCTGTCTGCTTGGCATGTGGTAGGAGTCTCCTCTTTAGTAGTTGCAACTGCTTCAGCATCATGTAGCACCTTAGTAGCTACTTTACTGCAATCTTCAAGCTTCTGGATAGCCAATCTGCTATGTTCTGCAGAGCCTACCTCCCCTTTTCCAAGAGTAGCGGAGTAAAGCATAACAGGGCTCCTCAAAATAGAGTCATCTGCTTCTTCCTGACGCATACTATCACCGCTTTCATTTACTGAACAGTCCGTGACAACAGTATCCTGAGGAGCCTGAAAGTTGGCTTCAATGGGAAGACTGAAACCTGATGGTGTGATATTGCTTTCTTTACCTTCTTTGACTAGTTTCACATCTTTGCTCTCATTGTTCAATTCATTTAAATTTTGGTTGGCATCAAGATTATAAGCTAAAGATGCTCCATCAGTTGCACCTTCAGCCTTGCCAAGATTATTCCCAGCATATTCCAGATCAGACTTTTCTAATTCGATCTCTTTTGCACTCTTCTCCAAAGTACTTACTTCTTTCACAATAATCGGAGCACATTCTTCCCTTGAAGTCTCCTGATGCTTATTTTCCTCTTTGATTCCTTGAAATTCTGCTTCCTCATTCTTTGATAGAATTATGGTTTCTGCAGCATCATCGCTGAAACTTCTCTTATCACCCTGTTCTTTGAGCTGTTCTTCACCTCCTGTCCCATCATTCGCTGGCTGCTTCTCATTCATTGACATGTCAATCACAGCTTCATATCTCCCTTCTCCTGCTAGATTTTGTTCGATGGCAACTTTGGCAGATGGAGGTAATTCTGAAAAACTCTCACCTTCCGAGGTTCTACCGTTGCCTTCATTTACAACCTGCATGGATTCCTCGGTACTACATCTGCTCGTATTCCCGAGTTCATCCATATTTTCCATTGCCTAAAGTGACTGGTGCAGCTCGAAATGAGACTTCTCCAGTCCTTCTAGGGGATGCTCCTTCCGAGTTTGGTCCGTGTCCCACTTGAATGTTCCTGTCCTAGAGATTCTGAGAACATCAAGATTCATATGACTTTCAATTGTAGCTGAATGTGTGAATTAAACTGAAACTGCAGAAAGTAGAAATGAATACGACTAACAACACCAATGTGAGGTTATTAAACCCAACACAATGGCAACTACACACATGAATATTCCTTGCTGTCCTTTTTCATTATGTCTCTTTCTGATCTATATTACTCAGTTTTTCCATCTGACTGTGCTTCGTGGAGCCAGTCAACTTCTATTCCGGTATTTTATCATCATGGAAAGTAGCATTCAAAGTGGTAAACATATCATTTGCAGTAACCTTCCTTTGATACTGCAGAGATTGTTACAGCATATCAATGTTTGTCAGCAAGGATCATCTAATTAGTTACCTGCGAGGTATGGAAAAAACGAGCTGTTTACTGAAGCAAAAACAAAATTTGTTTGATAGATGAACAATATATCTCTCCTAGACTTGAATCAAACTTCCTGGGTGAATGGATTTTCGTTGAATCTTCGATCTGCAACGAACTTGTCTCATGACAAACTCTTAACGAACTGATTACGAACTGCTGAGAAGTATTTTGATTGATCATAGACCGATATAATGTGCAAAAGGATGATCATGCTAACAAATGTATCTATCTGAACTGATATATGCATGCATACAAATCCATGTCTTTAAAGAAGAGTTCAACCACAGTCAGATCATTCATGGTGAACAAAAACACAAAATAACTTATAACTAAGTTTACATGATATGATAGATTGGATTATTATTTTCCTTACCACCGATGTCACCAGTTCAACGATCTCAACTCCCGTTGCCATTGTCCACAAGGTGCTGTTGCTCGGAAGCGGGCTAATATCATGAAGGGAACTGCAAACCACAGCGATTCTCAAAGCAAGCACTGCAAGTGAGTGCCTCCTTCTTTATGTGGAACCTCTTAAGACCTGACTGGATCAAAAATTTGAACCATGGCATGTCTTGGATATGCATTAAAATAATTGGTCGATGGATGTGTTGCAAAAAGTGAGCAGAGAAGGGACAAACCGCTGCTTGAGCTAATTATATCTGGTGAGTTGGCTTAGGCATGTGATGGTCCCACTGGTTGATAGAGAGCACATGTCCACAGAGAGTAATTTCAGTAGAACTTGTAAGCTCTATTCATGTCTGTGAAAGAACTGATAGCTGTCGACTGGAAACCTTTTCCTGATAGGAAAGATTTGTCGAGGGAGAAATACACCGTATAGCTTATAGGAACTGGTGAGCAGGATTCCATTCATCATTAGATGGGAGAGTGAGTCTTGTACTAAAATGGGGCCATAATCTGATCGTAAAACGGTAGATGGGGCTCGGAACCGACTCTTTACCTGTATGCACACACCATTGGTAGCCCTTGCTGTTGTTTTGACTGACAAAAAGAAACTGCCACAGCCCCTATCTTTTATTGCCGCAAAGGTTACATGCAGTGTTGGGATCCCAATCAATGCCCTGCTGGTTTTATTATTACATCAGAGAAAGTAAAGTTGATGGATATCTATCTTTGTTTGATCCAAGAATCTCCTTTCAATGTCTGATAGAACTTAGACTCTTGATCTGCAACAAATACAAGTGCAATCTGCCCGGTTCTTGATTTATCCTGTACAGTGTACCTTAGAACATGCGTGTGTGTGTGTCAAAGCTTACTGTGCTTAGCCTTCATGCAACCAAAACATCCAAGTAGAATTTACCTACAGGACCATGTTGTTAACTCCCTGGTGTGATAATAACAAAATTATGATGGCGGCTGTTTTATCAAATGTCATGTCCATTGATTTTGCATTTTCAGTGGGATATTTCACTTCAATCCTCCTTTTTCAACTGGAAAAATAGTATACATGCATGTATCTCTGTACCATTGAATGCACATTATACTGTGCCAAATCATACGTATACTAACCTTTCGTATGTTCGATAAACTTTATCTTGTCCCGTCTCCCTTCGATCTCGGTATTTAGTATAGATTTGTCTACAATAATACATTAATCTGTTATAAGTATACAGGTATAAATTCTTTTCCTATATAAGATCGCGAAGTGCCTTCAACCCATTGATCGAGATCATCTCTGCTTAGTTATGAGATAATCTCCGGTACATTTACAGTGTCCTCTTGTTGATTGAGAAAAACTGATCAAGTTGGAACAGGATTGATCAACACTAAAGAGTAAAACTATTCTGATCGTGACTATTCTTCATTCAAATCACTCGATCCCGATATCTTACTCAAAGAAAAGATACCGAACTGCTTCAATGGGTTGGTGTTCATGCAGTATGAATGCATGCACATAGGCAGCAAGGGCCAGACGAGGGCATGTGAGTTCAGAACAGTTGCTATTATTGTAAGAGGTTTACATTAATTAGTTTTTTAATATCCAAAATAAGATTTTCTTTTTTTTTTAATGAATTAATTATGGACCAATTGCGCCCTCTAATGTCGTCAACTGTTTTGTCCAAAGTGTCGAGAGTCGAGAGAAGGTAAAAGTATTGTGTGAAAACCGAATATCATTTGAGATGTAAGAATGCACTAAAATATTACATTACGACTGGAAGTTAAAACCGATGAATAATTCAAAAGAATCGAGAAAAAAATTAGAAAATAGTACTGTAAGCAAAGCGTTATCAAGAACGATCCACATTCAAATCCGACCTAACCACGGCTACTATTCTCCTCTTATTTTTTTTTGTTGATATATAAATCCTACATCAGATAATTAATGAGTTGAAACGGTTTATAAGAAAGAGAGTACCACCAACCTATCAGTTTGACCTTTTGGGTTAGACATGAGCCCAAATTCTTGTGGCTCAGGTTGATATTTCACATAATATTATAGCGGGTCAATCCTGAACTTATACTGTTTCAGGTTCGAGTGTAGAGCTCGTGGTCCGTAAGCCCATGACTGGAAGAGAAATGCCGGCTCGAGACCAATTGTTAGCCCAAGGATGGTAGAAAAGGTCCGTCTCGGATAGTTTGTCTCCCCGGCTCGAGGTCAGTTACGTTGTCACGTAAGTATTGAGATATAAATCTCACATCGAATACTTAATAAGTTGAAAATTTCTTATAAGAAATGAGCTTTTGAATTGGATATGAGCCAAAATTCTTGTGGGTCAGGTGATATTTTACAATTTTATTTTAATTTCTGACGTGGAAAGTGGCACAAGATAACAAAGACAACAATCCCCATCAGACCGACCGACCGACCTCCCTCGAGCATTATTGATATTCTTCGCCGCCCAGATGGGGCCTGTTGTAATCGGGAAATGTAGAACGAGAAAGACAGAGGATTGGGCAATACAAAGTGTGTAATTTTCATATATCCTGCGTTTATGAGTACATGGGGCACATTTATACACAATGGGAATGACAATCGTTCAGCTTAAATCCCGGGATTAGGAGGTCTCAGGGCATGGGCGCTGCAGGGTTGGTGGACGGGCTCAGTGACATGGCCTCTGTCAGGATTTGGTGGACAGAGGCATGGGCGCCCATGTGGGCTTACACAGAAGCGGCGCTCCGAGGCCGAGCGGGCCTCTCAGGTCGGGTCAGGCTTTCCTGTGGATGGGCCGAGGTCTCGCCAGGGGGCGTCGTGGGCCGAGCAGGCCCAGGCGGCCAAGTGGGCCTCCAGCCCGTATCCATCACTTGCCCCTGAGTTCCCCGCGCGTTAGGGCGCGGGGAAGTAATTTGAATTTTTTCAAAAGTTAGGGTCGCCCCCGTATTGCCACGTGTCGCTTCAGCTGTTGGCCTGGGGGTTTTCATGCCTCGGTAATTGGGAGGGGCGCGCCGCTTCATTTATCACCCGGGCATGCCAGCCGTCCCCTCAGGCTAATCATAACGTCTCCTCGGGGCTCGCTGACTTCCCGTGCACGCCAACGGTCACGTCCAACCACGCCAACAGTCACGCGCCGTGTCCCTTCGCTTCCCCGGGGATCTCAATCGTCTCCCTCGTCCCGGATAAAGTCGAGTCTCTCGCCCTTGGGTCACATTTTCGATCTCCTTCCCGAATCTTTTCAACCTCCTCTCCTCCGATTTTCTGCTCCATTTTCTCCAGCCTCCTTGCTGTCATGGCCTCCGCCGATCGTCCAGCTCCCTCCTCCTCAGGTGAGATCTTCGAGAACAAACTCACCCCTTCCCGTTTTCTTACGGCGCTTAGGTTAGGGAGGATAGGGGCGGACTTCTCCCCTCGGTTTCCAAGAGAGGGGGAAGAGCCCCTAGAGCCACGCCCGGGGGAGTTTGCTATCTTCCCCGAGCAAATCAGGGCCGGCCTTCGCTGGCCCTTGGCAGAGCCGGTGGCGGCGATGCTTAGGTATTACAAAATAGCGCCGGGACAGCTTTCGCCCACCTCCTGGCGCGTGTGGACTGCGTTCTACTTATATTGTAGAACGCAGAAGATAGTATATAGCAGGCTCCTCTTTAGGTTCTTCTACCTGCTTATCCAAAAGTCCGAAGAGGGCTACTTCCACTTCCAACCGAGGCGGAAGAAGATCTACGGCGCTCTCGTGACGGACTACGGATCCACCAACTCGGGGTGGAAAAGCGCGTTTTTCTTCATGAGAGACGCTGAGGGGTGGGAGTGGCGCCGAGACCCTCAGCGCGAGTTCCCCGATGGGGACCCCTGGGGGTCCATGAAGAAAGAGGAGC
>JAOYND010225687.1:0-24695 GCA_025802135.1 Lagerstroemia fauriei
TAGATCAAATATTTTGATATCAGATTATTTAATTAAAAGTTCCTTTTGTTGAAATTAATTTGAATGTGTGAACGCTCCATTAACTCACTCCAAGTAGATATTTGATGATAAACTCAAGTATAAGAAGTGAATACAAGAAAAAAGTAGTAGTCAAGTTTGATAAGAATAGAATATTTTTGTCTATCTATTAATAAGTAATATTCATATGATGTTAATTTTTCCCCTCCTTTCCCCTTATTATAATAAATCCAAACAAGATAAATATTTCCCCTCCGTTCTCCTCCGTTCCCTTCCCCTCCGTTCCCCTCCTTTCCCTTCCCCTCCTTTCCCCTTCATTCACCTCCATCAAGATAAATGTGGAATATATACTGTTGGAAGTCGTTTAATGTGCAGGGAGTGGAAAGAAGATGTGTGGAAAGATGAAGAAATGGCTTACTCGATGATACAATGCTCGATGAAGCAAATTTAAGAAGAGATTTCTCATGCTCTATATATGAGAATTATGGCAAATAAGATATCATTGGAAAACTTGTCAAGTCAGAATTCTAACGCATCAAATAGATCACAAATCGAAGTTGAAATAGGAAGTTATGGCCAAAGAAAGGAAACTGCGCATAGAGCAGGACAACCGTGGTCTACAGAGGATCACACGAAGCAGAGGACTTAGATCATGGTCTATAGACCGCGGTCCACAGGGCGGCACACGACTTTCTCACAGTTTCAAAATAGGAAACTTGCCTTTCTTGATCCCAACGACTTAAGATAGTTTCCAAAAGTATTCTTACACTTATTACAGCAATAATGGTCTAGAAACAAAGAGGAAAGTGGTCAAAGACTTGGAAGAATAGGCAGTATCTAGAAGGGAAAGTTTGAGATCGGGAAATAACCCTATAGATGCCAAATTTCTCCCCTAAATAAAGAGCATCACCTCAATAGCTTGGGGGATGTCGAGCTGTGCGTAACGAGGTAGTGGGGAAACCCTAGAACCCTAGGTTAAAAATATGATAGAATTAATTGTATGAGAGAAAGACTTGACTTAAGACTAGAATAGGGGAAGTTGTGAACCATAAAACCAATTAATTAACCGATTCTTGTTTTTAGTTTACTTTCTATTATTCCATTGACTTGGCTTGAATATTATCGTACTGATTTTAGTGCTTAGTAGTGGATTGGAAAGAGTTTTCGTGAGAATGATACTCTACTCATTTTTTATTACTTACTTGCGAGGCGTATACTTAACGTGCACTCCTAAGTACACAACACTATCTACTTTTAAAGTTTCTACTTGCCTCTTCTTCCTGCCACAACCCTCGTCTTCTTCTTGCTTTTCTTTCTCTTCTTGATCTTTTGCTCTTCATCTCCTTCCAAGCGGGTTGTAAGTTATGCACTTGAGGCATCGTTGAATGGCATTGAAGTCAAAAAGGAGGGATCCAAAGAATTTTCTTCGAAGCCCCAGTTATTACGCTATTCTAATCGCCTAAAAACTAGGTCCATTTTTCTAAAGTTTATAGGGAAGTCATTGTTACAAACAGTGAGAAGACTGAAACTCAAAGGTTAAAAAGAGGTAACAAGGTGGACCTCTTGTTTGCTGATGTTGGTGGGAACAGAGACCTGTTTCATACTGGGGTGAATGCTAGATCGCCCACCTTCTCGAGGAGTTTTCACGATGTAGATCTAAGTGGCCAGTCTGGTGAGGTTTCGAAGAGGTCTACTCTTCTTTTTCCGCTTTTATTGAACAACGGAGAAGTTGAGTTGGTGGACAATCCTGAAGTAGTATCTCGACTATCAGAGTTTCTTTAGCAATTTCATGAAGTAATTTTCCTTGAACGGTCGAGGGACGATTAGATTACTTTCTGCTTTCAATCTTTCTTTTCAGTGAGATAATATGATCTTTAGATCTTTGGTTCATGTAATTTATCTATCACTATTTGTTCATCTTTTTTTTTTTTTAATTTAAGTAGGAGCCTCCGGTGTAGTGTCGCCTTATCGAGGCCTAGCATGATACAAGAGAGGAAGTGGAGACTCTGAGGCATGAGCTTCAAAGGCGGAAAGACAACAAGCATCATTATGAGAAGGAAACGGAATCCCTGTTGAGCTGAAGAAGGAGAAGGCAAAAGGCCTTGTTGGGTTCGGAAACCGTAGAATCGAGAATTGCTAGTCGGAAAAGGTAAAAATTGCATATTTTCTTCATAATAAGAGGTACATGGAGTCTTATATATACAAAAGGAGAGTGACAGTTAGAGGAACGAGAATCGCGGAACGAGAATCGTGGGTAGATCCTCGGGATTTCCCTAACCAGCACAGTATCATGAATACTTGCTGGGCACGTTGGGCTTCTTCTGGGCCTTGGCGGGCCAGTCCAAAGCGGGGCGTATGGGCTCACGACCATAACCCATCAATTGCCCCTAAGTTTCACGCGTCGTATGATGTGGGAAATTAATTCGAATTTCGAAGGCTAATGGCTACCCCTGAGGCGGCACGTGTCCTGCTGGGACATCGTGGGTGCCCTGCACCTAGGGTAGTGGAAGAGGTGCACCGTCGTTTCTATTCCCTGGGCACATCAATCACTTTCCCTCCCCTTCGTAATTATAAGAGCAGAGCTTTTTCAAATCTCATTTCACACTTCTAATTCCGCATTTCAAGCTCTCACCCACATCTTCCTCTCTCTCTCTCTAGCTTCTGCATCCATGGCGTCCTCGAGCCGACCTGCTACGTCCACAGCAACAACAAGTGAGGAAATCTTCGAGAACAAACTCATCCCTTCTCGATTCCTTGCCATATTGAAACTAGGGAGGATAGAAGCAGACTTCGCCCCTCGATTTCCAATCGAGGGTGAAGAACCCTCGGAGCCGCGCCCGGAGGAGTTCACAGTCTTCCCCGAGCAAATTAGGGCCGGCCATCTCTAGCCCCTGGCGGAGCTGTTGGAGGAGATGTTAAAGTATTACCGCCTGGCACCAGGACAGCTATCCCCTACCTATTGGCACGTGTGGACCGCCTTTTACCTCCACTGTAGGATGCAAAAGATCGCGTATAGTAGGCTCATGTTGAGATTCTTTTACTTGCTAATCCAAAAATCCGAGGAGGGCTACTTCCATTTCCAGTCGCGCCGTAAGAAGCTCTATGGGGCTCTAGTGGTGAACTATGGGTCTACAAACTCGGGGTGGAAAGACTCGTTCTTCTTCATGGGAGACGCCGAGGCCTGGAAGTGGCGCCGGAATCCCCAAACGAGTTCCCCAATGGGGATCCTTGGGAATCCATGAAGAAGGAAGAGCGGCCTCGAATTGAAAAATTCTGCGGCATGAAGATCGACACTCGGAATATCATAACTGATGAGAACTTGCTGCAATATGGTCTTGTGTCTGAGGCTCCTTGGAAGTGGAGCGTGGATGTAGACATGTGCGGACTGTCAAAAGGGGTTTTGGTAATTTATGACCCCTTCTCCTTTCCTTTCCAAAGAAGAGCGAGTGGGCCATCATCTTTGAGAACATGTTGATGCAGGAGAAAGCTCTGCAAGGGGTTCGGAAGAGAAAGCGGGACGATGACGATGAAGTCATTGTGATTTCATCTTCTCTGACCAGAAAGAGTGGTGGCGTTATGCCAGAGAGAGAGGCACCATAGGAGCAAGAATCTGGTGAGGAATGGGAAGCGCTGATCCAGAGGGCTCGCAAGATGCGGGTTAGGACACCTAGCCCTGCTAGTACTCTCCCCACAGTGCCTCAAGAGCTCGACAATCCCATCGCGCCAGAACACAATAGTCCAGCGGCGCCTGAGCCAGCATGATCAAATTCCTTAGAGGGAGACCGACCTGCAAGGACTTCAGAGGTGCCGCTAGAGGAATTATGGAGTGCGTCGAAGAAGCTCATTCACCACACTTAACATCTGCTGAAGAGCAGAGCGCGGAGCGCATCGAAGAGGTATATTCAACACACTACCATTTGCCCATTATGTTTGTTAACACTGATCCCCTGGCACAGGTGTCTCTCCCTTTGGAAGACGCTCCCACCGAAGGGGGGCTTCTAAACGATGTCGAGACGCAGCTGCGCTTCACTGACGCCCATCAGCGCTTCAAAGGGGAGCTCCCATCCATGGAGTCTCGTGAGGACCTATTCACATACACACGCTATCATTCCTTGGTGGTGAGTATGCGTTTAAGGCCTTAGTTCTGTTTAGTGGAGAGGTACTGACTTCGGTCGTTCACAGGGAGCCATGATACCTGGGATGCTGATGGAGGCTTGGAGGCAAGAGTGCTCCAACATACCCGAGCTTGAGAGTCAAATCAAGTGACTGACCAAAAAGAGGAATAACTGTAGGAAGCAGCGCCAAAACATGCGCCCCAGCATTCAGGACCTGAAATCTCTGGTGGATGCAGCAGAAGACGAAATAACTGATGCCCGAGAGGAAGCAGAGAAGCTAAGGAGGCAGTTGGCTGCGGAGAGGGTAGAGAGAGAGAGAGAGAGAGCCCAGGTCTTGTGGGCTGAGGATTCAAAGGCGCTGAAGAAGCAGCTTACGGCAAAGAGGTCAGAGAGGGAGGGACTCCAGGCCCAATGGACCACTGAGAAAGAGTAGCTTCAGAGCCAAGTCCAGGAGTCCTCACTAGCGTTGTCCTTGGCGGCCTCAGAAAAAGTGGAGGAGAGAGAGCACGCCAAGCGGGAGGCTGTGGAAGCTTTCAAGTCTAGCGACGCTTTCACGGAGGAACTGAGGAAGCGCAGTGGCAAGGCTCTGGAGGAGTCATTGAGGTCTGTCAAGGATGACCTACAGCGCCCGTACCTTGACATCATTCCCTCTCAGGTTCCATCCTTCGGATACCTACTGCAGCTTGAGGAAATGCGTTCTGGCACATCTTCCCCTATTAGTAAAGGAACTCCGATGTAATCGATAGAATTTTCTATTCTTTTATGAATACAAGCGCCCCCTTCCTTATGAGTGAAAGCTCTATCTTGCTTACAAATGAAAACTCCCCCCCCCTTTTCACAAGTTATGAATGACAACACCTTGGGCATCGAGTCCATGAAAATACATCAAAACTAAAGTCTTAAACAAGGTCCATTAGTTCACCTGAAGAAGTGAAGTTTACCAGCGCATTGTCGTTAGGTGTGTCAAGGGCTAGCGCACTTGGTTAAGCCAACACCAAAGTTAGGCGATTCCGGAAGTCAAGGTAGTACCATCGCTCGCCTCGAGGGTGGCTTTAGCGCTTTTTGTGGGCCTTTGAACTGCTTGAGGCCTTCAAGCGCTAATGTGCTTTTAATGGGCTTTCGATTCTTGTTAACGCTTTTAGCGTGCCCCTGAGTCGCATGAGTCTTTTGTGGTTCCTCTGAGCTGTCAAGGTCTTTAAAGCTTTTGAGCATGCCCCTGGGCGTAGAAGTCTTTGAGCTATGCCTCAGTTGCTGTGGTCTTGCTTTTGATGCTACCCCAGGGTCGCTGAGGTCTTTAACACTTGTAGCGTGCCCCTGGGTCGCAGAGGTCTTGCCTACGAGTACTCCAGGGTCACTGGGGTCGTTAACGTTTGTAGCGTGCCCCTGGGTCACAGAGGTCTTGGTTATGAGTGCCCCAGGGTCGCTGGGGTCTTTAACGCTTGTAGCGCACCCTAGGGTCGCAGAAGTCTTGGTTATGAGTGCCCCAGGGTCGCTGTGGTCTTTAACGCTTGTAGCGTGCCCCTAGGTAGCATAGGTCTTTTAAGTGTTCCCCCAGGGTCGCTGGGGTCTTTTACGCTCTTAGCATTTTTTTTTCTGTGGGGCAAGATCAGCCAGACAGCTTAGCAGAGTCAATAGTTCTCCAACGTTGGAATTGAATTTAAGAAAGCAACCAAAATGCCAAGCAAATACATAGCAAGGAACTTAGTAAAAGAACTTTTTTAGCACCTCACGTTGAAGGTATGCGGCAATGTGCGTCCATTTATGTGTTGTAGTATGTAGGCGCGGGGGTATGGAATACCGGCGACGCAATACGGACCTTCCCACTTGGGCATGAGCTTATTGACTTGATCCTGACGCACGAACTTGTGCTGGCGAAGGACGAGATCACCTACGCTGAATTGTCCAGCCCAAACCCTGCGGTTGAAAAAACGCGCCGCTGAGCACTTTGCCTTGTCAATATTTTGAGGGCTTCCATCCTCTTCTCTTCCAGAAGGTCCAAATCTTCCCCGTGAGCGCGGTTATTCTTAGCTTCATCTAATGCTGCCACCCTGTGAGTATTGACCGCCACCTCGGCAGGAATGACTGCTTCAGATCCATAAACAAGGGAGAAAGGAGTTTCTTCGGTGGTGGCGCGTGGCGTTATGCGATACGCCCACAGGACATTATCCAACTCATCGACCCAAGATCTGCCGAGGGTGGTCAACCGTGTGCACAGCCCGTGTAACAGGGTTCGGTTGGTAACCTCGACCTGGCCGTTTGTTTGCAGGTGAGCAACTGAGGCGAACTGCTGTTCTATATTGAGCTTGCGGAACATCTCCTGGAAGGCTTGTCATCGAAATTGGGTCCCATTATCTGAGATGAGGATACGCGGTATCCCAAAGCGATACACCAAGTGTCTTAACATGAACTTGCTGGCCGCCTTATCCGTGATCGCGGCAACAGCTTTAGCTTCAACCCACTTGGAGAAGTAATCCACTGCCACGAACAAGAAGCAACGTTGAGTTGAGGTGAGGGGAAGCAGGTCCAATATGTCCACGCCCCATTGCGCGAAAGACCAGGGGGACATCATGGGGGAAAACTCCATGGGAGGACGAGTTGGACTATGCTCGAACACCTGGCAAGGTGAGCAACTTCGCACCGGAGCTCAAGCGTCCTCCATCATGGGGGGCTAGTAGTAGCCTTGTCGGAGGGCTAATCGGGCAATTGCCCTCGCACCTTGGTGGCTCCCCACAATTTTTTCATGGATTTCTCTTAGCACATAAATTGCCTCTTCAGGATCAAGGCATCGCAGCAAGGGTTGGGAGGCGCTGCATCGATAAAGTATCCCATCCAGCAGGGTATATCTGGCAGCCCACAACTTAACACGTCTGGCGTCAGTAGGGTCGGTGGGCAGGTGATCCCCTTCAAGATAACGGACGATAGGAGTCATTCAGCTCTCCCTATTTCTGGTACAGAGCACAATCACAGGGGTGTATGCCTTTGAGATGCTCCACTGCTCTATGAAGCAAAGAGGGGAGTATGTCTGACCGGTAGCAGTTCTGCTAAGCAGGTCTGCCGAGTGGTAGGCCTCCCTTGGAATCTGTATGATCTTCACCGTGTCAAACTGGCGCATTATCTCCTTCGCCCTTTCTAGGGACCTTCTCATGTTCTCCTCCTTCGCCTCATAGTTTCCGTTCAACTGGTTAACAACCAGCTGGGAATCGCACTTGGTGAGTATCCTTCGAGCCCCAGCTCCTCTGGCAATTAGGAGTCCCGTAATAAGGGCCTCGTACTCCGCTTCATTGTTTGTGGCCGGGAAAGAGAGCACGAGGCTGTAGGTGAGTTGCTTGCCACTCGGGGTAATGATGACGCACCTAGCACCAGCGACGCCCGCCGTAGAAGACCCGTCTGTGAGCACCTCCCAAATGCCCTGTGAAGGTTCTGTCTGGTTGTCAGTAGCCCGGTATTCTATGCCAGGAAGTCCGCTAACGCTTGGACCTTGATCGCACCACTTGGTTTGAAGAGGACGTCAAATTCGCTTAGCTCAATGGCCCACCAAACCACTCTTCCAAACAACTTCGATTTTTGTAGGACCTGCTTTATGGGCTGGTCGGTCTTGATCGCGACAGTATGGGCATGGAAGTATGGTATGAGTTTTCACGTCGCTAATACTATTGCTAAGGTGAGCTTCTCCATAGGCATGTAGCGTTGCTCCGACGGGAGCATAACCTTGCTAACATAATAAACTGGGCGTTGTCTAGTCTCCCTTTCCACCACGAGGATAGAGCTCAACATAACTTCGATGACCCCCAAATAGAGCCTCAGTGTTTCTCCCATTAGTGGGGTTGCCAGACAAGGCGGGGAGCTTAGATATTCTCTGAGTCGTGAGAATGACTCCTCGCACTCCTCTGTCCATGCAAAGTTTCTACCGCCTTGATCCGTTGGAAGAATGGAAAGCACTTGTCTCCTGCTTTGGAGAGAAATCGTGAGAGCACCCTGTGAGGCGTTGAACCTACTTGATCGTTGCCGAGGACTTCATATCCTCAATGGCCTTAACCTTCTTGGGATTTACTTCAATTCCTCGGTGAGAGAGCATGAAACCCAAGAACTTTCCCGACCTTACACCAAAGGCAAACTTCTCAGGGTTGAGTCGAAGGTTATGCCTCCTCATCACCTCAAACGCAGCCCGTAAATCGTTCACATGCGCTTTTGCTTTTACGGAATTGACAATCATGTCATCCACATAAGCTTCCATAGTTGTCACCAGCTAGGCCGAAAATATCCTGTTGACCAAGAGCTGATATGTGGCCCCAGCATTCTTGAGGCCAAAAGGCATGACGCGGTAACAGTATATACCATCACCAGCGTAGAAGGCCGTCTTTTGTCTATCATCAGGATGCATGGCGATTTGATTGTATCCGGAGTATGCATCCATGAAACTGTCCTTCGGGCACGCCTTATTAAGATCGGTGTAGTCCACACACAACCTCCATCTACCGTTGGGCTTTCGCACTAAAACGACATTCGCCACCCACGTTTGGAAGCGGACTTCCTCTATGAATTCCGCGGCAAGGAGTAGCGCCACCTCTTCGTGGACGGCCTGACGTCGTTCTGCACCCATGGGTCACCGCTTCTGTAGAGCGGGTCTCACGCGAGGATTAATCACGAGGCGATGCGAAATGACTTCAGGATCAATGCCTAGCATATCTGCGCGCGTCCAGGCAAACAAGTAAGAAAATTCACATAATAACGTGGTCAAACTTTCCTTACAAGTGGAACTCATGTCTGCCCTGATTTTGACTTATCGTGTCGGTGTGAGCGAGATCTCCACCAGTTCTCCAACAGGCGTGGGGCACTCGGCCTCTTCCCGAGAATCCGGTTCCTTCAACGCCACATAACATTCCAGTCCAATCCCTTAGGGAGTGGGGAACTTGAGCATCTGATAGTAGGTGGATGGTATTGCCCGAGCACTCAGGGTTGGCCGTCCCATGATGGCTTTATAGGCTGATGAGACATCAACAACCAGGAAGGTGGCCATGCAACGCGAAGTCTTGTCCCCAGCCCCTAACGTGAAGGGCAACATGATGGCACCCCGGGGGTAAAATTGACCCTCCATTAAATCGGACAAGGGGTGCGTCGACTGGGGTCAGCTTTGCATCCGCAAAGTCCATCTTCTTGAAGGCGTCGTAATACAACACATCGGCAGAGCTTTCATTGTCGACAAGGATCCTTCTCACTTCGAATCCCCAACGTTGGTCGTAATTAACAAGGCTTCATCCACAGCAGCTGCAGGTACAGAGTCATCGTCCTTCTCCGTGAACGTGATCGAGTAGCTGAGATCATGTCCAAGGTACTACATCTCGCCGGCCGATCGCTTACCTCTAGTGGCATTTCCGCCTGTGATAACATGGATCGTCCCCCGGCTTTCTGACAGTGGCTGATCTCGGACTGCCGGCCTCCCCCTTTCCTCACGCGCTGGAGGCAAGCGCTGCGCATCTGTTTCTCGATGCTAGGTGTTCCTGGCGTATGGGCATCGGGCATACTCTTGTAGGTTCCCTTCTTGGACTAACCTCTCGATCTCAAATTTCAACTTCCTGCAATTTTCCGTATCATGCCTGGCAGCCCTGTGATAGCGGCAATACCTATTCATGTCGGCCCTGGGGGGGGGGGGCGGCGAAAGCAAGCGTCGCTTTTCGCCCTCAGCCAAGACTATGACCCGAGGGGCCAACAGCGGGGTGAACTTCTCTCGCTTGTTATCCCAAGCACTGCGATCGTCATGCCTTCCTCCAGCATCCTCCTTGCGCTTTGCATCCTTCCTTCTCCAATCGGTCTCTTCAATGGCCATGAAATGCCGTGTCCGCGCCGCTAGGTCAGCGAAGCGATTTGGCGGGTCAATGATTAGGTTCTCAACTAATTCATCGTCTCTTAGGGCCTGTTGGAACACCACCATTTTCTCCTTCGGCTTCAGATCATTTACCTTTGCCGCCACCTTGACAAAACGTTCATACCAATGGCGGAGGGACTCTTTGTCCCGTTGCTGCATTCCGAAGAGTTCCATTGGAGTGCGCTTGATTCGAAGGGAGCCTGCGAAGCGCTCCAATAACTTCTCCTTTAGCGAAGCGAAGTCAGTAATGGATCCCGGCTTCGAAGAATAAAACCAATCGGCAGCGAGACCTTTAAGCGTCCCGGGGAAGAGGAGACATTGAATTTCATCAGTGGCACCCCTCCATAATAGGGAATTAATGTGGGTGCGTAGATGATCGCGAGGGTCTGCTTTGCCATCGTAAGCGGCATTCTGAGGAACCTTGAACTTGTGTGGCAAGGTCACAACTTGGATTTCAGCAGAGAAAGGGCTTGTAACATCCTCCTCAGCAGTGGGGAGACCATATCGCCGACGGTTGTTTGCTTCCAAGGCCTTAACCACGCGATCTTCCACCATCCTCTGCACCTCTCTGGCAGTCATATTGTTACTAGCCTGGGTAACGTCATCCTCATTGGGGGCCGGTGCTAAACGCGAGCTCATTGCTGCGATGGTGGGGGGAGGAGCCCGTGCTGCCCCCACGATGTCTCCAGCTCCCTCTTGCTGCTCCCTCAAATGTCACGATACAGCAGCTTCCACAAGGGACGCAATGCGGCGCTCAATGAGCTGCTCCATGGCTTGGCGCGTATCAGCAGGGAGGGTCTCGAGGAGTGCGTCTTGCGTGGGGTCTACACGGGAAGGGTCGGCTGGCAAGTCACTGGCTGGGTCAGGGATTGGTAGGGGGTAATGAGGTGGTGCGTGTGGCAGGAGGGGTAGGTTGCAGGCAAAGTTGGCTGCCGCTCGGTTGCTACTAGTCTGAACCATGGCTTCTCGTTCATTTTCCCACAGACGGCACCAAATGTTGGGTTCAGAAACCGTAGAATCAAGAATTGCTAGTCGGAAAAGGCTAAAATTGCATATATTCTTCATAATAAGAGGTACATGGAGTCTTATATATACAAAAGGAGAGTGGTAGTTAGAGGAATGAGAATTGCGGAACCGGAATCGTGGGCAGATCCTCGGGATTTCCCTAACCGGAGCAGTATCATGAATGCTTGTTGGGACGTTGGGCTTCTCTGGGCCTTGGCGGGCCAGTCCAAAGCGGGGGGGATATGGGCTCACGGTTATAACCCATCAGGCCTTAAGGTGAAGAACCTTCATGAGCAGATTTGTTTGGTTTGCGAGTAGCAGAATAGTCATTAGAGGATGCCAAATTGAAGTAGGCTGAGGAAAGACAAGCGCTTTTGGATCAAGGGAGAGCATAGCTAAAGGAGGCTCTGAAGAAGTTTTCTAAGGGGAAAGAGGAGGAGAAGAATGTTGTTGCTGTGAAGAAGGAGGTGGAAGATGCCCTTGTAGCCTTTAAGGAGAGCATTGAGTTCGAGGATGCACTGAAAACCTAATTTGTTGTTGAAAACTCATTGGGATGAGATTTGCGCTCATGTCCTAAACTCCCTTTTGACAAGATCTCCCGCCTTCAACCTTTTGGGTATGTGAGTCTCTTTATGTGTCTAGGGATTTTGCTGATGAAGGTGCCAATTCTCAAATCATTTATGCTGCTGATACGACTAATGCTGATGATGCTGAAGATGTTGCTCAATCTTCTTCTACCTGAACTTCACTTTTGCTGGATCTCTTAAAAAGTTAAAAAGAGATGTTATGTGTGATGAGTTTCTAGAGTCGCTTTTGGTAGCTGCTTATTTGTTCCTATGGATGTCTTTTACCTTTCTGAGGTAGTAGCAGTATGTCGATGATGCCTAAACTTTCATTCAATGAATGAAGATTATTATCTTGATTATGCTAGCCAACTATTCCTGTCTTGTCCTCTTTTTGTTCTCTCTAAAAATCAATAGCCGTATGCTCTTTTTCCAAAACACTTCACTGCCCAATTTGTCACTAGGCTCCTTTTTTTCTTTTATTAGACTCTTCCTTCTTATTAGTAGCATTTCACATTTATAGGGAAGATAATTATATTCTCCTCTGAGGTACTTCTTATTTGAATTCCCAACACAAGGTCATCCTGGGTTCCGTTTACCCCATGCTTTTATTGATATTATGATTTGCATGATTTATTTATCCATTCCTAATTTATATTTATAGATTTTAGGCCACTTTCCATGCATTTATGACTCTTTTGCATGCACTTATCATTTAGGGATTTAATTGTAATTTATGCAAATTGCTAGGGTTTTATTTATGAATTCGATACTGTCGAAAATTTATTTGTGTAAGAAAATCCTAGAAGATCGTGCAATCTCTCATAATAGGAAGAAAACTGTGCAGAGCAGGGTTAACCTGCTATCAAATTGCATTTAAAAAGAGGAAACTTCCTATTCTTACCTCAAATGACTTTGTAAATTCTTTGACACTTATTTCATGAATATTTTAATATCCTAAGGTCTAAAATACAAGAGGAAAGTGGCTAAGAATTCAGATATCATGGTTATTTTTTGAGGGAAAGTTGAAGGTTGAGAATATACTGAATGACCACAATTTCCCTCCCATTTAAAGGGTCTTCATCTCAGCAGCAATGTGACGACTTTTACCATTATTCTTGAACATATCTTGGGTGTTTCAAGAGCAAGGAAGGGCAATAACTTGAAGCAAGGCGAGAAGGACGTGCTTCGTGCTTGTTGAAACCGCGATCATGAGATTAGCCATCTTCATGATCTTGAGTTTTCTCTATCCTTTCTCTTTCCTTGTTTTCATGGTGTTGTTCTATCTTTTGACTATTGTATTTTCTTATTTCATGTTGAATTCAACCACTAGATTCCTAGGAGGATCAATGGAATCCAATTTAATATTTTAAATTTAAATTCTACTCTCTCATTATATAATTCTATCGAGGTACACCTCCTTAGTATTATTTATGCATATCTCGTGTTCTATACTTTCTTTTGACTTGATCACCCGGGGGAATGATCTAGAGATTGAGAGGAGCCTTGTTGGTATTGTGACTTGCACGATTTATTTATCCATTCCCAAATTAGATTTATTAGTTTTAGACCACTTTCCATGCACTTAGTGGTTATTTACATGCACTTATCATTTAGGTAATTTAATTGTGATTTATGCAAGTTTATAGGATTTTATTTTAGAATTGGATATTTCCATGAGTTTATTCCTATTTAGGAACACCTTAAAAGATTGTGTAAAATCCCGGAGTGGAAAGAGGATGTGCAAAATGAAAAAGAAATGACTTCCTCAAGAGTGTAAAGATTGAGGCTTAAACTTCAATGGTAATTTTGTTAGGTTCCAGCATTGGAAATATGACAAATAAGTACTATTTGAAAGCTTATTGAGTTTGCAGCCCAATGCATCAAATGGATCAAGAATCAGAGTTGGAATGAGAAAATTATGGCCAAAGAGAGAAAATTGCACAAAGCAGGTCAAACCACAATCAAACCGTGTTTCAAAAGAGGAAACTTTCTCTTCGACTTAGGCAAGTCTCCAGCACCTATTCCATCAATATTGCAGCTTCGAAGGTTTAAAATACAAGAGAAAAGTGGTCAAAGATTCTTAATATTGGGCTACAATTGGAGGGAAAATTGAAGACCGAAAATATTTCGATAGATTTCAATTTCCTCACTATGTAAGGGCACCACTTCAGCAACATGCAACACAACTTTTATCATCATTCTTCAGGGATAATTGTCCCCACAATACAAAGCCTTTGCTTGATGTAACATTTTGGTATAAAAACTAAAAAAATATAACATTTCACTACAAAAACTTTAAAATTGTAACAACGTGGTACATTCCGTCAAATTTTCCTTGACGCCATCATCAATTTCTGATATGGTAAGTCTATATGTCCGGAATTCATGACATGGCATGCTTACATGAATAATTATGATGACATGGCATGTATAAAAATAATTTATAATACAAAATCTTTTAAAAAAGGAATATTAAAAAAATAATGGAGGAAGACCAATTGGCTGCCATCGGCATCCTCCCACTTCGGTAGGGTCGCCGGAGGCTGCGCGGCCTCCCACGACCATACCGGAGTGGGAGGGGGCTGGCGAGAAGTCATTGCCGGTCTCCCCAATGATTTTCTTAATACAGATTTGAGAGAACCTTCTCCCACTCCGACGAGGTCGCTGGAGGTCGCCTAGACTCCGGTGACCCTGCTAGAGGGGTAGAGGGCCAGCGAAGGGACCCCAACCACTCTCCCTCAAAACCAGAAATTTTTGGGAAAAACAATGTAGGAGGACGGCTAGTGTTTTACGAGTAGGAGGGAGAGGAGGAAGAAGGGGAAAATGGAGGGAAGATGAGATATGTTATATACTTCTGTGTAGAGACAATTTCTAAACTAAATTTGGCGTAGTAGTGGAGCATCTAAATCTTGAGTAGTTGGTTGTTGGTTCAAATCTTTCCTTCTCCACCTTTTCCGGCTATTTTTTTTGTTAATCAAAATATAAATAATAAAAGAGAGAACATGCTTGTATGAGGATTTGAAATCATACACCCTACATCAACTAGGAAATGACAAGCCACTAGGCCAAGCATTCTTGACTATTAAAAGGAGAAATAAAAGGCATGTGATAGTTTACTCCTCCTTTACCCGTTCTCTTTCCTCTCAATCCCATCCATGAAATCCTAGCCGCCTATCCTTCGTTTTTTTCCCTAATTTCAGTTTGGTAGAGACTGGTCGACGTCCTTCCACCGGCCCTTCCCCCTCAGGCGGGGTCATCAGAGCCTAGACGACCTCTAACGGCCTCGTCGGAGGGGGAGGGGCCAGGCAGACGGAACCCGATCTGTCTCTTCCTTTTTTCTCTCTCAAATCTGTAAAAAAAAATCACTGTTGAAATTGGCTGGGACTTCCCGCCAGGCTCAGTTACCCACAGGAGGTTAATTCACACCGAGATGTGAGATTATTCGTGTGAGCGCATCGAGAGATAGTGAACACCCTAGATAGTCAATTAGGGATGGTTAGAATAGGCCTTTCAACACTAGTTGCCTAGATATAGGGTGGGTTAGTGTCATGAGATCTAGAGGTATGTAAGGAGACATTAGGGAAACCCTAAAACCCTATGTTAATAACATGGTCGAATTAATTGTATGAGAGATAAAAATAGCTTAATATTAGAATAGGGGAAGTTGTGAATCTGAGGTGTGTTTTGATTGATTGAGTTTTATTTACTTGCTTTCCATTTGTTTATTTACTTGCTTTCACCTTCTATTCGATTGACTTATATTGGAATTAATCATGTCAATTTTAGTGCTTAGTAGTGGAAAGAGTTCTCGTGGGAACGATACTCTACTCATTTTATATTACTTGTTATCGATATGTACACTTGCGTGCAATTTTATATGCGCAACAAGATTTTGGCACAATTCCTAGGGACTCTTTCCAACTTCTCTACTAACTAGTACCAAGTGGTTGTTCTTCAACCAAGTTCTTTTCCCATTTCTTTCTTTTTCTAACTTTTAATTGTAATATATTCTTTCTTCTTTCAATATATTGTTTCCTTACTTTTATCTTTTATTTACTTTTCTTTCTTTAATGACATTTATTTTAATTTTACCTTTTCATATTTCTTAAATCAATCTTTTTAGAAAAATATGGAAGACAATTTCAATTGGTTAGGTGGACCTTATACATATTCGATTATTGCATGTTGTAATAGATTCGTACAAAACTATTGCATATGTTGTTATTATTATGTTACAAAACTATTGTATATATTGTTATTATTATGAAAAAAATTCATCTACTCGATTATTGTCCTGATTATGTTGATTTGATGAATCATGTCGATCTTAATGCTTGGTATAATGCCTCTTATGATATGTATGATTTAGGACGGAGAGCTTGCCATAATAATGAGTATGATCATCAATAAAATTGGCAACCGAAGTGGAATAATAATTCATATTTCCAACAACAACCGGGATGCTCCATGGAAAACAATACGATAAAGCTAGATGAGGCATTAAACAAATTCAAAAAAACTGTGGATTCCACACTACAATAATGGAGAAATGAAGAAGGACAAAGAATGTATACTTGGACAAGCAACTTTTGAATCGTCCCTTGATGATGGAAGACAAGATCTTGATAATTTACCTCCCACGGGTCATCCAAGCAACACTAATGGCCTTACACATGAGGATGAAGAGCATAACAATGAAATCAAGATGTAAGATGCAGAACTCTCAATAGAGGAGGAGAATGACACCACTAACACTTTAACGGATAAGGTGGACACAACGTCATCGTAGTGGAATTTGCGAAGTAGAAATAGAAGTCCAAAGTTACAATTTCGACACTTTTATCCATCCTATGACCAATCCTACCCAAGGTAGTGATACCTTATTCATTGATAATCATTCCTTTAACGTGATGACAATTAAGGCATGGAGACTTGATGTGCCAAATGAGCGCATGGATTTTCTTAGCATCTCCCATCGGTTAGAGCCTAATCAAATTCTAATGAGGCAACGAGTTCTATTGGAAGCTCTATTCTTCTCCAAATCGATAAGGGGAGCATGTGAGTTACCACCAAGACAACAACAATTTCATAAACATATCAATTACCTTGGAGGATTATTTAACCTTCTTCTTCAAGAATTAAAAGAGAGAGTCTAGCAACCAAGGAAGGCGATCAAGTGGCATTCAAGAAAACGGCAAGACCTAGTCGATCGAGGATGATGCACACTTCATTTTAGGGAAGTATTCTATCTTTCCTTTAATTTCTTTTGTATTATTTCAATGATGATTCATAGATTAGGTTTGGGAGGGGTTATGCCTTGTTGTCTTGATTATTTTTTTCTTGCTCTAGATTAGGTTTATTTTTTTTTGTTTTATTGCATTTAGGATATTAGTATTTGCATATTCTTGACTGTGTCAAATTATTGGGATTGATTTCCCTTCCTAAGAACATTTTCATAAAGCTTGCTTTTTGAAAACCTATTGGTTCTCGTTCTGTTGATGATAACTAGGGACTTGAAACTTGGAACGTGATTGGATTTGAGATTGCAACTTACCTTAGAAGGTGATTAAGAAATTTTTCATGATGTCTATATCCCAATATTTTTCACGGCACTCTTACTTTAGGGATAACTTAAAAATTGACCTTGATGTTTTTTGGTTGTGTTCCTAACATGAGCGTACATGAGCATGAAATTTGATATCCTACAAAGAGAAAGAAACAAAAGAAAGAGCATGAAA
This sequence comes from Lagerstroemia fauriei, assembly GCA_025802135.1. Classification (NCBI taxonomy): domain Eukaryota; kingdom Viridiplantae; phylum Streptophyta; class Magnoliopsida; order Myrtales; family Lythraceae; genus Lagerstroemia; species Lagerstroemia fauriei. The sequence goes on from JAOYND010225687.1 coordinate 17,306, forward strand.
GAAAAATGTGTTTGTATGAGCTGGACAAGAAAAATCATGTAGAATTGCCAAAGAGAAAAACACATATGTGCTAGAGCAAAAAGATGTGCGAAGACTTTGAGTATCACTGTATGGGATTGACCGTCATTTAGTGCAAAAAGATATGCAATACAACCCAACATGTGCTCGTGGTGGATAACAGTCCATTTGCCTAAGCTCGAGGATAAATTCATATGGGTGTTTAAGCACTTAATGCATTGGACCAACTGGGACGGGAGCCATTGGCTGATTTTAAGGACGTGACACCCAGAGTTGTGCACCATCAATGAAATAAAAAAGAGAGAAAGAGAGAGGAAAAGAACAAAAAATGTAATTTCATTGTGATCGTTTTTGTCTCTTGATTGTGTGCTTGACCAACCTTATTTCAAATTGGATGGTTGAATTTTTATGAGAGTGTTTGCACTAACATGACACAGATTAGAGTTGAGTTTAATTGAAAACTTAATATCAATGGTAGGAAGCATTTGAATTGAAGATCATGTGAAGGGTACCGAGCCATTCCTGAGAACCTCAATAAACCAACTTGGTTTAACTTTGTATTAATATTGTTGATTTATTTATCCATTTCGTAATTAGATTTATCAATTTTAGGCCACTTTCTATGCACCTAGCGGTTATTTGCATGCGCTTATCATTTAGGTAATTTAATTATGATTTATGCAAGTTTCTAGGGTTTTATTTTAGAAGTGAGTTTATTTGTGTATACCTTAAAAAAATTGTGTAAAGTTCGGGAATGGAAAGATGTGCAAAACGAAAAAGAAATGGCTTTCTCAAGAGTGTAAACATTGAGGCTGTCCTAGGTCTATCTTGGATCAACTAATTGTACTGACAAATGCCACAAGTACATATACAAGTACGAATATCATTACTCAAGATATCAGTACTCAAAACTTGGACGATAATTTCTGTCTTTCCTTCTTTTTTTCTTTCATGATTTTATTGCATCTCTTGTTTTCTCATTTTATTTTCTTCTTTATGATGCCTCTCTATTTTCACTTTTACCCCACAAGAAACAGTTGCACTGTCTAATTGGAAGGTGTCTGTTCACTTAGTTTCCACTTGCCTCTTCCAGAGAATTCGTCTTCGTGCACGATTCTTGCGCCAAGTTGCTCTTCAGAGCTTCTTCGAAGTAAGGATGCAAGAGATAAATCAATTCTCATTTTCCTTAAAACTTGAGGCAACAGCATGAGGATGCAAGGGATAAATCAATTTTCATTTTTCCTTAAACCTTGAGGCAAGAACATGTCATGCGGCCTTTTCTTCGGAGATCATACATGATTGTACCGTTGCCCTAGTGAATGGGTTTTATTCTTTATATAGTGGAGGAGTATTTATTGTCTTTTTTTTTTTACTTTTTTTTAACCTTTTTGGTGGCACCTTGCCCATTTGTTAATTGTCATGATGTTGATCTTGGGTCTTCTAAGTGAGTGTTTGCGATTTTGGTCCTCTTATTGTGTATTCCTCAAATGAGTGAAGAAACTCAAATAAGTAACCACCATTATTTTCATCAATCAACCAAAATGAGCAACTAAAAGTAAAGAAGGAATTGAGATGACTGTGGGATGGATCCTGGGCTGCAAGGGGCTTCACTTTCTATATGTGGAGAGCACATCTTCACTGAACTGTCACTCAGTGAATCGGCGACCTATTCTTATCCAAGTTTGGAAGCATCATTGATCTGCAGAAAGACTCTTTTTGATGATATCGGACTTTTCTATCTAGGATTCCAAGGGGGTTGCCCCTACTCGAAGTATCTTATCAACGTTCTTCTAGCATGCAGCGACTGATATTGTAAAGACCCACTCTTCGTATGTAAACTATTGACCTTCTTTAGCCAAGAGACTGTCTAATCATGTCACCATTTATAAGGGAAATAAGCTAGTGAGCCGAAGCGGCATACGAGTGGCATCACTTGAAAACGGGATACTTTGATCAAGCCATTCTCAAAAAGTCCTTTGGTTTTGGAAATTTCAAGAAATTCTTCCATTTGATAGTCGCGACCCCCTCATCACTATCAGGTGAATGAACATTTGATTTTTAGGGATTAAACATAACTCAGAAAACGAAATCCTAATGCACGACGCTGAATCATCATTCCTATTTGCTTTCAACTTATGTTTCAGCAATATCAAGAGATTTTAAAGTATCCTTTTTTATTAAATATCAGATCACTACTATGTTCATGATTTCTAACTTTTAACAGACTTGAAAAGGAGACTACATAGCCCATAAGGAATCCCCGCCCTGATGATCATCGAGTCCAATTGAGTAATCGAAAGTTCTTAACACTCTGCCAGGTGGGAGTTAACTCAATTTGACTAGCCGTAAAGACAACATTTTTCTCATCTCCGAAACCAGCTAAAGCTTCAAGCAGGTTCCTATCAAAATTGCATGATACCTCTATTCACCTCTGGATATAAGCTCATCTAACCAAGTCAAGTCACTTTGTAGTCGGTTAACGTCGTTGATTTGGTTCGTAAGGAAATCGATGCAAGGACAAGCAAATCTAGGCTCCTCCCCGTTCAAGCGGAGGAGTAAGCGGCTTAAGGACGAATGACAATTGAACTAGGTTTTATTTTAAAAAGCACGATGGAAGTGCAACATTCAAAAAAATCAATCCATTAATTAAGTATAGTTGCATGTACAATTGAATTATCCTAAATATTAAAACATACATCAAAATCATAATACAAAAGAAAGGAGCTATTTGACCTAAAACTGACTAACCTACAATCCATAACAAAATATAAGAGAGGCCATTCTATCCTTGCATAGACTAAACTATGAGCCTTATTATTCAGAAAACACATTAAGATCATAAATACAAAAGAAAGGTTCACTTAACCTAGAATGAGCTGACCTATGAGCCTTATGAAAATTACAATCAACAACAATACTTGGATATTTGATGTTATGAATGATGCTTGGATCTAGGAATAGTTGCTCAAAGAAACCCGATCCATAGTGACCTTTGTCCTATTCTTAAGTATACTTCAGGCTATGGATTGAGCGAAAGTGTTTCAAGGTCGTTGCCTATGGGAAGCCAATGACATGCATGCCCCTACTAGCCCCTCCTAAGGAAATCCTATGATCTGAGTTAGATTGAAAATCAGGTATGTAGTGCTAAAATAAAATATGCAATCAATCAGACAACTGTGGATTTTGGTCTCAATCCCTCTTAGATACCTAGCAGAGTCGCCAACTTGTCAGACATGAATAATTCTCCAACTTGATAAGCCTTGTTTATAGTTACGCATGAGATCTAACTTGGGACTTTATTCTTGTATGGATTTGGATTTGTCACTAAATGTTTAAAGACTAGTCCTAAGATCGACTAGAAACCTATTATTAACCTAAGAGAGAATGATACTAAGCACCCAGGTTTGTTTATTTGTTGCTCTTGAACTAGAGTTTGTATTCGAGGGTCTCATTATGCTTGAAAGGCTTGTAAGCCAATCGATACTACACCTAAGATCGGTACCCACCCCTAAGTTTAAGTCATTTGATTGCTTACACATTTCAATAAGTCTAACTATTACCCTAATCGAGGTTCGAATCGTAAGTTTGAAATAAAGGTCAATAACCTGAATCTTGTGCCTTAACATACCACTACCCATCCTACTTTACGTGCAGAAGGTAAAGGGTTCCACTATCATTGAGGTTACATAAATTTTTTGCCTCTCTCATGCTACTTGCCTCATTACAATTATTCGCTCAAATACATTGAAATTCGTAAACCGCGCTTAGATAAAAAAAATTACAGTTATGGGGCTAATCTGCAAAATTCCAAAGTGAGGGGTAAATGCACAAAAATACTCTAAGACTAATGTGTGAAATGTCTAACTGAGGGACTAATACATGAAACATCAAAGGTGGTGGACTAGTATGCGAAAATCCCAAAATGGAGTGACTAATGTGCAAGATAGCTAAAATAATGAACTAATACGCAAAATCCCTAAAATGAAGGGCTAATATGCAAAATGTCTAAAATAAATGATGAAAATGCAAAGTACCTAAAAATGAAGAACTAATATGCAAAAACATCCTAAAGGGGAGGATTAAAATGCAAAGTACGTAAAACGACATACTAATATGTAAAATGTCATGCATAATGGACTAAAATGCAAAGTACCTAAAATGAGGGATTAATATGCAAAATGTCTTGAGTGAAAGGTTAATATAAAAAATGCCTAAAACGGAGGACTATTGTGCAAACTTCCTAAAATAAGGGGCTAATATGCAAAGCTTCTAAAATGATGGACTAATATGCAAAGCACAAGATATGAGGGACCATAATGCAGAGCTTGACAAGTGAGAGGCTAATATGCAAAGTTGCTAAGATGAGGGATCAAATTAAAGCTCTCGAAACTCATGAAACTAAGCCAAAGACCCGATTCATCACCATGGTTAACATTTCTTTTCTTTATTGATCTCGACCTTGTCTATCAAGACTTTGAGATAGAATGATAACAGACTGGCAGCAAACATGACATGATGAATGACATGGTTCGCTCACATATGAATCCAAAATCAATAAAATACGATTCAGGCTCGCTTCAACTTTGATAAAGTAAAACAAACCAAAACATGCTTGGCACGGCGGCTAGCTAGTATGTAGCCTAGCACTAATCCAAATAGCGAGCAAATGGGCAAAACAGTTCCAAAATGAGTGACTGAATTCCTCTAATACCACCCACATTAATGTAGCACCGCATCAACGCACGAATCAACAGTCAGACAAACAAATAAAATTCAAAATCAATGTTTTTAAAGCAAATCCGAATAAAGATGGCAGCTGATAGCGACCCCGACACAATTAATAATATAATGTGATGGCATTGAAATAGAAGCAAGCTGAGACCTGATTAGGAAATGACAGCAATGATAGGCATGAGCAAATGTATACACGAGGAAAAGGCATAAATCAGGATTCCATCGACTACTTTGATTGAAACTACTAATAACACGTTAACAACAGAGAATGACCATCGTATATGAGAAGGACAACATTCAAAATAAAGCTGTAAGCCTCAACTGCTAGTGAAACCGCATAGGACCACGAACCTCAACACCAGAACATCAGAGGGTTACGAAAGTTTGAAACCAGATAGCCTACTGATTTGGACAAAAAGCACTTCACATGACCCTAATCACACTGCTATACCTAAACTAAAGCATCAATCCAGATGTTATTGAGGATCAAATTGATAAATCCACGGCCAAGACAGTTTCAAATGGCTACATGGCATGCCATCGCATCTATTGATACCTCATTTTGGCCTGGAAAGTGCCTCGGCTTGGACCTTGGAGAAATTGAGCAAGTCTGTGCCCATACCAGACTTAATATAATGTTTGAGATTAAATTGAGGATTAATTAAATTTTTCATGGAGTACATTCAGAGTCATCGTGAAGAACATTGAATTATCTTCGATTTGTCATGTAATGGGCCCCAAGATTTGATCCAGAAGATGAGATATGATTTTTTAAAGTAAAATTGGTTGAATCTGTCAAATTTATTTATCTTGACCAGTTTTATTTGAAAAATTCTAGCAAATTATTAGGATACCTAAATTGAGTGTAATCAGTATCATTTGAATCTCAACTCCTTAAAGATTGAAGAACAAATAGAATACAATGTCAAAAAGTTGAGGACAAGCTCATGAAAGAATGATTTTTGAGCCCTAGGGAGTTGTAAGGGTTTGTAGAAACCAAATGTGCTTAAAATATTATGTAAGGTACAGTTAAGGGTCTTTTTCTAAATTCCTTCCTCCAACAAAATCTTATACTTGAGTAAATTTTAGTAGAAGAATTCAAAATTTAAAATAAATAAAATACAACTCATTTTAGGGTTTCATCTTATAAAGAGAACCCTAGCAGCCACAAGGAGAGGAGGCCGCAAATAAGGAAAGGGGAGAGAGAGAAATGACTGCTATGCTCTCCCCATGGCCTTTCGCACAGTTGGGAGTGGATATGCTGGGATCACTCCCCATGGCCTCTACCCAGTGTTGTTTCCTCTTCGTCGTCATAGACAACTTCTCTAAGTGGACCAAAGCAGAAGTTGCCACTATAATCACTGACAAAGCAGCCATGGCATATTGCTCTGGAATTCCCCGCGTCATTATCTCGGATAATGGGACTCAATTTCGAGTGTGAGCATTTCAGGAAATGTGCTGGGAACTCCATATAAAGCATCGTTTCTCCTTTGTAGCTCACCCACAATAAATGACCAAGTTGAGGTTACTAATCAAGCCCTATTGCATGGGCTACGCATCAGGCTAATGGCCTCATATGGGAGCTGGGTTGACGAGTTGATAGCATCCTGTCGGCGTACCGAAGGAGACCTCCTTCTCTTTGGTGTATGGGACTGAAGTAGTAGACCTTGTAGAAGTGGCTCTAACACATATAAGGTCACCAATTATGATGAGGGCATGAATGATCAAGCCCGGGGAGAAGACTTGGACTTCCTTGAGGAAAAGAGGCTTCAAGCCTTCAAGAACATTGGAAAGGCCAAACGATCTACATCACTATTTCAATGGCAGAGTGCAGTTAAGACAATTTCATGTTGGTAAGTGAGTCTTGCAGTAGCATAAATTCACGTGTCAAGACCAAGTTAACAAGCTCACTCCAAAGTGGGAAGGCCCATAATGTGTCACTGGAATATCATATCCGCCGTATATGTGCTTCAAGACGTGAAAAGGGCTCACACTCCTGCATACCTTTAATGTTGACGCTTTAAAGAAATTTTATTATTGAGTTACTTGTGTTATGCTTTTATCCAATTGTGACTTCTTTCCGCATGTAATGAATTCAAGTAATAAGCATCTAGTTGATTCTCCCACAGCATCTCGAAAGAAACCTTAATTCCTAAAAGACCCCTACAACTCAGGGGCACACTAAAAGCATTAGGACCACTGTGACCCAGGGGCAAACTCTAAGTCTTGAGACCCATGGGATCCAGGGGCATGCTAGAAGTGTTAAGGCCCCTGTGACCGAGGGGTAAATTCCGAGTCTTAAGACCCCTACGACCTAGGGGCACGCTAAAAGTGTTAAGACCCCTGTGAACCATGGGCAAATTCTAAGTCTTAAGACTCCTGCGACCCAGGCGTTAAGATCCCTGTGTCCAACTGGTAAATTCCAAGTCTTAAGGCCCTTGCTAAAAATGTTAAGACCCTTGCGACCCAAGGGCAAGTTTGATACGGACAAGATTGTGACACAAGATTCTACCCATATAGAGCCCAATGACGAGAGGGAGTCTGAAGAAATTTCAAGATGTTATTGGAGCTCTAACTAATGGGTTGATAGCCCAAGAAGTTAAAGTTCAAGCTAACAAGAGACAAGAGGCCTTAATCT
>JAOYND010225688.1:0-13939 GCA_025802135.1 Lagerstroemia fauriei
AAGACCAGCACCAGTACCGCAGTAGAAGCCATCTCTCGCTCCTTCTCTCTTCTCCTCCTCTTCTCTCTGCAACGGATTGACAGACAAAGAAGGGACCGAGCAGATGTTGTCTTAAAAGAAACGAAGATGAAATAAATATAATCAATCATTTCTGTCAAACTGGTACATAAGAAATAATTAATGTGTTTATTTTCCATCCAGCAAAAAAAAAAAAGGAATTCATTTTTCGTAAAACAACAGTTTTATTTTTCAATATTTTGTATTCTTATCATTTTTCTTATGAGTCTTTATTTTGCATAATTTTTTATCTTCAATTTTCACGTTTTTACGACTTTTTAACTTTACAATTACCCATTTCATCAAAAAAAATTTAATAAAAATATTTTACGAAAATTAAAAAGCAAAAAACCCAAATGGAGTGGAATGTCGCCTCCTGCCACGTACCACCGCTATTTTTTCCCGTTTATTTTTCATTTCTAATTTTTAAAAATGTTTAAAATTATTTTTGAATGAAAACATTCCTTTTGGTTGAAAAAAAGAAACGGTAGAATTAAAGTGATGAAAATATAAAAAATTAAAGATATGAATGATAAAAAATAAAAATTTAAGATAAAAATAAAAAAATGTCAAAGATTAAGGTGGCTCGACTTCTACCGTCCGTGTAGAACTATACGTTAGTCGACTTAGGTCAACAGCGACTAGGATTCCAGTGCTGGGGAATTTCAAGGGAGAAAAATGCAATGTAAAATTATAATTCTTAGAAGGATGAAATACGAATAGTAAATTTGACATATTTTTGTTGACGGATATAAAGAGTACAGTAACAGTGACGATTCGGTTACCGCGCCATGTAACGTTCGATCATTTAACTCATCCACAATCATATCAAACGGAATTAACAGCATACTGATGCTAGCTCTGATCTTGATCTAACTAAAATATAGGGGGTAAGTTTTAGATTACTAAATCACCGCTGTTATTCGGCGGTAAATTTTACAACGTAAGGCACAAGAATTCTAGTCACAAAGGGAAGTAAATTTTAATCAGCTAAGTGCTTTAAATGATTAAGCATGAAATTTCTAGAGATAAACTGTGGAAATGGCCAAAAGTCAATTCTTGTTTTGAGGAAGATTCTACTCAACTCATATTGACGTAGAGAGAAAAATCGGGTTAAATTATTATGATTAATAATAATTAAAATAACTATTAAATAATTAATATAAATTTATATATTTATTATAATCTATTGATTATGACATAGCACATAATTTCTCCATATGAAACCTGTAGCTGTGCGGCTGTGCCCACGTGTTATGCCCCTTGAAAAAGCCATGGGAAGCCCCTACTCCGCATCTACCGCCCTTTTCCGCATACGGGACATCCACTTCCCTGCAAAAAGACTCAAGCTGTCTTGATTAATTAACATATATTCAATAAAAAAACATTTTATTATAAATTTATTTTATTTATAATATTCGAATTTAATATCTTAGGTTATGTTTGCTAGAATAACATGAACCAAACATGCTTTTAGTATGTTAAAAATTATGTTGAATTTTTATCTGAACCACCGATATCTAGAAATTCAACGGACCCTGACTAATCCAGCTCGAGTCAGGATGTCTCATTATAGTGCAACCTCCTACAAGATAAATTCTCTTCATTCATATGACTCGAACCCGAGATCTTATTTAAGGGGAACGAGTGTGTTACCAGTTAAAACAATCAATTTTAATGCATTTTTTTAATACGTGGCAATGACATTTCGAATATTTATTGAACCCATATTTTTAGTTTTTTTTGTTTAATTAATTTTCCATATTTAGGAATAGATTTTAAAATATATTCACTTTGACATTGAAAATCTATGTATATTTTTTTTTATTCGTAAGTCCTTATAGGCAATATATTTTCTAATACTTCAACTTAACTTATATTTGGCCAAAAAAAATAACTTTCACTTAATATATATTTTCTTAAATAGATGGATAACGTATGGTGCTGCACCGCATTCTCCATATTGTATGTAGCACATCTTCAGGACGGGCCCAGCTGTTTTGGGCTCGATATTTGCTCACTTTTGCACCACATATACATACATAAATATATATAAGCACCGAAAAGGATTTGGTGTAAAAATATTAGGGCAAATTATATATAAAAGTACGTGATTTACTCAATTTTCTTGAAAGAAGTAAACGTTTTAAATTTAAAAAATAATATATACATGATTTTATTTTATTTATAAATTAGACAAAACCTTTCAAGTTTAAAAAAATAAATTAAGTAATTTCATTTTATTCTCAAAATAAGTCAAACTTTTTAAGTTTATAAAATAAAATAATATTATTTTATTTATTTACAAGATAGATTAATCTATATTTATTCTTTATACTAAAACGCAGTTACAAAATGACCCTTTCAGCCTATCCATGTAAGCAACCTTCTTTTCAATTTATGTTTTCAAACAGGCTCCAGGCCTCCATGTCACTCAAACCCACTCTCTTTTTCCTTTTTCTTTTATTTTGTTGTACTAGAAAATTTGAGAAAATCTTCTCTTCGCTAGTCCGACCCACCGAGTCCATTTACTCTTCTTTCTTATCGTACGAATCCTTCGGCAGAAAGCTACTACATTAGCGTCTCTCTCCTCACCGTCCTCTGTAGGCTCGCCTGTCTCCTAGAATTTCTTGACTCTCTTTCCTCATCCATCTCCTTCATTTGGGTCCTCCTCCGAGGTATCTTCTCGATTCTCTTCTATGACGTTTGAGAATTTTGCCGACAAGAACGTCGTCTTCAGGGTTTGTTTGTCTCCTCACGATTCGATCTCCTTTTAGCATTCGTGTTACTTGATCTGTTATATTGCGGCAACCCAGTTCAGCTCTAGGTGTCATCTAAATCTCAAATTTCTTTGGTTTCCTTTTCCCCCTTCGGCAGATGTGTTTCAATTGCAACGCGAAGGACCCTACATGGGTCTTGGGGCATTTGTGATCTTTCTCTGCATCGATTTCTCCCTGGCTCACCACAGCCTTGGTGTCCATATCAACTTTGTGAGGTTGTTTAGATTTTAGTTTCCCAATTTGCTCATTCTCTGCGCATGTTACCTGAACTAGCTCTCTTGATCGGCATTGTCTTTTAAACCTATTGTGATACTAATGCCCTGTTTGTGCCGTTGCATCATTAGGATTTCAGATAAAATTATTTCAGATGGTAAAAAGAGGAGTATAACGTAATCACTACTTTGTACATGTAAAGATCCAGACTACAAAACACTATGTTTTGACCCTGTGAAAATTAAGAAACAGAGTGATGCATAAATGCGATTAATAATCACTTTCTCAGAAATCGAGAGATATGACTTATATTGTTGATAATGTCTTCTTTGTCGCTAGTTACAGAGGATTTTGCTTGAGATGTGATATGGGACGTAGCAATGATGAAGTATGTCTACTGAAACATTTTAATAATAATATAGGCATGACATTGCCTGCTGATAGTAATATAGAATAACTTGGGAGGCATTAATGAATGGGGCAACATAATGTTGGATTCATTATAAGAAGCAGTAGTTTGGTAAGCTTGAACTTGACCTAATAATTCTCTCCCACTGTCTTTTCTTTTCATCAATTTCATTGTCATATACTTGACTTCATTATTATAATAATCCTGTAATTTTTCAAATCAAATTGGTCTTACACCTGAAGAAATCATTTCAAAAATAATTGTCAGCCCGATGCTACAATGGCAATCCAAAACTTGATAATTCAAAAAGCTATGGGGACGCAAATAAATGTTTATCTTAAACTTGAAATGAAGTCCTCACATAACATGTTACGTATTTTATTTTCCCAGTGTTCTTAAAATCTACAGAGTATTGCCCAATATCAAAAAGACAAGAAGGCATTTGCTCCCAATCTCAAACTTCTATTAATCTATTCAAATAGAAATAGAGATCCTTGCGAACTTGAATTGTAAATTTTGAAATCGAATCTGATCTTTAATGGAGAAATTTTAAGATTATTATATCAACAAAGAAATCAGCATGTTTCTTCCCCATATTGTATACATATTGTTACTTCTTTATACTATATTTTTACAAATCCTATTTATGGAAGTGTTCAACAAATATAAAAACTCTTCCCTGTGGCCACTGGCCCTTGATTTGCCCACGATACAACTATATGTAATAATCAATTTCTCTTGATGACTATGAACTACCATCATATATGAGTAAGAGAATTTGATTGCTACAATATATAAAGAAGGGCTTACCATTGATCCCTAGATGCGATTGAGCTTTTTCTTGATCTTGATGAGACAATAACATGTTTTTACAAGTGGAAGATAGCTCCTATGTGAATCTATTGCTTTCATTAGATAAATCTTTGTACTTTTTAATTTCATTTTATATAATGGTTTGGAGTTTTTTTACGTGACATGATCATTCTTTCTTCCTAATAACATGGTCAACAGGGAAGAATTTTCTTGTCTCTATTTTTACGGATCAGGTAAATTTTGTCTCACTCTAAATTTGAATTTACTGTTGCAGTTTATCTTTATTCAACTTACGAACTCTACACAGCTTTACAACATCGATTTAGAGAAGGCCGATAAATTGAAGCAATCACTTCTTCCAGGTTAGAAAAGATGTCAAAACTCAAGATTGTCGCTTAATAATACTCATGGAGGATTGAAGTATCTATATTGTAACATTCGATGATTCTTCCAACCTCGATCTTCCTGATTCTAACATTCTTCATTTCTTTAATTGAGCAATGAACTTTTTTGTTGCTCTGTGAAGTTTTCTAATGAGTATTTATCGAACCTTAATGCCATTTCTCAGTTGAATAATTTTATCCTTTGGGCAAGGGATACTTAAGTTGATATATTAAATTTACGTGTAATAATATTTATATCCTTCCAAGTTTTATTTGATGATACTCTTCATGTGTAGCATTTAGCATGACTATGTATTTATTATATGTCCGATAGAATATTTCTTCATTTTATGGTTTTTACTGTTTAATTAAATGCATGCCGTCAGAAGAAGATGTTGTTTTAAGCTCCCAAGGTTGGACCCTTGCTTGATTGTGTCTTCAGAGAATGGATAATATGAATGAGGTAACACTTCTTGACTAGAGGAATTGTAGTTTTGTTGGTGGCGATTTTCCTGCGAAATTCGAAAGCAAAATTCCTTGATCAGGCATATAAATGTACTCCAAAAAGATGGAGTAGGTGCAATTTCGCGATGGTCCTGTTTTGCTTCTATGTGCCTTTAATGTCGGGTCCTCTAAATGGGGATTTGAATTGTTTTATATATGTTAATTCTTTTATGCCAATTGTTTGGTATTCGTTCCAATTATCATTTTTGGACCATTCAAATAGATGTTTATAAATGATTTTTTTAATGACTGAATGCAATTTTTTAAATTCTAACTGTTTTCCTTAATGTTTCGAGTATAAAGACCCCAAGCTCAAATAGCCGCATTCCCCATAGCGGAGCGCGGGCGCTTTCACTAGTTTCTCTTCTAAAAGAGAGTTACATTGTGACGCCCCAATCCCACATCGGTTGTGCAAGGAGGAGATCTTGGATATATATGTAAGGCCTAATGATCCCAAGAGTACCAACAGCTAGCACTTTTGGGTGACGAGCCCGTGGTATTACATATGGTATCAGAGCCGACTCCGGCCCACAACCATGGGGGATTGCGGGTAGTATGTTATGCTGACCACGAGCCGGAATCGTGGAGCGTAGTTTGGACCTTGGCCCGAGTGGCGGAGAGTTAATACGAACTCGGCCTGAGAGCCCAGCGAGGATGCTGGGCCTTCAACGGGGGAAGTTTGTGACTCCCCAATCCCACATCGGTTGTGCAAGTAGGAGATCTTGGGTATATATGTAAGGCCCAATGACCCCAAGAGCACCAACCGCTAGCACTTTTGGGTGACAGGCCCGTGGTGTTACATACATCAAAGAGCTCTCAGCCATCCACGTCACCGGAGGCTATTTTTATTTTTGCTTTTTCTCTGAACATATAAGAGAAAGGGACGTACTTTTATTGCAGTTTCTTTGTCACGCTTCTTTTCATTAAACCCTAGCATGTCAATTTATGGGATAGTTCTTCAATGCTAAATCAGATGGATGGTTTATATTTCTGTCGATTGATAGTGGAGGTATTTTCATTTATTTAGATACTATAACTTCATGTTTCTTTTTAGCTATCACTAAAACTCGCTTATCCATTTTGTTCCAACTATTTCGCCCCAAGTAAAATGGTTATCATTAACATGCCCATTTATCCATCCATTCTTCTATTTTAGTTGCTGATTATATTTTCTCTTTGTTCTTTTCCATCAATTTGATTGGTGTGCTAACTTTGTCTTGGTACATAGGTTGTCAAAATAGAGACGGAAAAGATGCTGAATCGGATGGTTGAAACAGAGCTAGAAAAGAGGAAGCAAGAAGCAACATAGACACACGTTGGTCATTTCAAGGTGCAGACTCACTTATTTGGGTAAAGCCATCTTTACCTTAGAGTGTTCTTGGTTCCCATTAATTGGGATAAATTCCTTAGGGAAACTGTAATGATTTGTATACATTCTCATTCTCTTTTGTACTTTTTTTTTGTGTGTACACTGGTATCCAGAAATCCATTGGGCTACTGACTAATCCAGTTCAAGCCAGGTTGGCCTATTTAAGGGGTAAAACTCTCCCAGCATGAGTTTTCTCCATCCACAAAGACTTGAACTCGAAACCTTTACTTAAGGGGAATAAGTGCATTACCACTTGAACCAACTCACGTAGGTCATTCTCTTTTGTACTTTACCTTTTAGATTAAAGGCCGATGCAGTTTACCTCCCACCTTTTATTCTAATTACTATTGTGCTTTGGGTTATGCTACTGGGGCCCTCCTTCATGGAGGAAAAACTGGTTTTATATCATCAGTATGCTTTTATTTTCCTATTTAGGGTCCTTAACACCCTAAAATTTTCAACTGGTTCAAGACAAAACCTTATGTATTCTGTGAGCAGTATCATCACTATAATCTTGAATCTATACATGTTGGAAATTTGGTTGCTCTTGTATATTAAAATATAAAGTGATATACGTACGTGATATATGCGACTTGGTCTTTACTTATCATGTAGATACGAATCGATAAAAGTAGAATAAATTTTCTTTAAAATTAATTTAATAATTTTCTTTTAAATTAAGATTAATATTAATTATGAGAAAATATGAAAAGAACTTTATATAGAAAAATTGATATAAATTTGAAGAAAATTTCTTGTATACTTTTATTTTATGACGAAGAAAAATATTATGAAGGATTAATCATCTAAGCATTTAATTTCATGTTAAATGAGTTAGACTAATTCAATGGTAAATAAAACAATGTGATTTTAATTTTAAAATATGAAATGTCTAATTTAAATTGAGATTAAAAAGAAATAACATGATTTTATTTTTAAATTTTAAAAGATTTGATTTAATTTAAGTATAAAATGGAACTACATGATTTTATTTTTTAAATTTGAAACGTGTGGCTATTTTTGAGAAAATGAACAAATTACATCTTTTTTTATGCAATTTAGCCAAAATATTATGCTTAACCTAAATCAAAAGATTTTGAATTTCACGGATTAGTTGAGATAGTAAGACATCTCTTCATTTTTAAATAAGCGTGAATGCTCAAATAAGAGTTAGCGGAAAAATAAAATTCTGAAGTTCGTATGAGCGGTGTCAATGTAGTGTAAATTTATAAGGGTCAATTACATAAAAATACACACCAACAAAGGTTGGCACAAGTGGAAGGGACTTGTGTTGTTTAAGTAGAGGTGTTGGGTTCGAGCCCCTGTGAACACAGCAGGCCTTCTTGGGATGTTTCCTCGGGAAACCACCCGACAGTACCCTGAATCCAGATTAGTCGGTCTAGCCTTCGGGGTACCGGATACCGGATGGGAAACAAAAAAAAATTACATAAAAATACACGATATTTGAGCGTTTTCTAAAGTAAAACTGAAGGTTTTAATTTTAAAATAAAAAACCACAACTTTTCAATATTCTTTTAACATCAAACCAAACTATTAAAAGTTTTTTTAAAATGAATAAAACCATTAAATTAATCATTAAGTGTTGACATGGACAAATCCTACGTGCCACTATTATTAACGTGGCTTTTTACGATTATTTTAGAAATTAAAAAAGCTAAAGTTTAAATAAAAGAGAGAGATAGTCTATCTCCATCATGGCGAACCGAACTTGAAATTGACCCAAATTGAAGAACCTCATATGGAGGAGGGATGG
Organism: Lagerstroemia fauriei; assembly: GCA_025802135.1. Classification (NCBI taxonomy): domain Eukaryota; kingdom Viridiplantae; phylum Streptophyta; class Magnoliopsida; order Myrtales; family Lythraceae; genus Lagerstroemia; species Lagerstroemia fauriei. Next base: position 8,303 of record JAOYND010225688.1, read on the forward strand.
AGTTTGAAGATGGAAAAGGTGACAACGACCAAGTAATTCGTCGAGAACAATTATCAGACTCAAATGAACATGCAAAAAATAAAAGTTAGGTAAATGAAACTTTCACTTTTTTAATTCTTCGCTTTGGTAGTTACTGTAATTTCTACTTGATTTCATGTTTCTTTGCTAAAAAAATGTAAAATTTAGGATTATCATGAGAAATAACCCAAAAATTAGAGTCAAATAATAGCGCTTTGAAATTCGAAATCATCGAAGTTCGAAGAAGAATTTGTTAACCTAATCGATGGGATGGTGGCCACCAGCCCCTTTGCCGGATATATGCTCCCTCTTTGTTATTTAATTTTGAGTTTTTTAATTTGCAAACCAATCGTGAAATGCTAAGTGGGTAATAGTGATACATAGAATTTGTTCATGTCAGCACTTAATGGTTAATTCAAAGATTTTGCTCAATTTGAAAGAACTTTTGATAGTTTTTCTTGATTTTAAGAGAATATTGAGAACTTGTATTTTTATATCAAAATTGAAACCTCTAATTTTATTTAGAAAAATGGTGAAACCTCATTTTTTTTTGGTGTAATTTACCTGAAATTGTCTACACCATTTTATTTGTTTGTAATCAAATAAATTATTCAGTAATAATAATAAAAGAAATTTCCAACATGATGAATGGACATATGTACACGAAATGACATATTTCCTATGCTACATGGCATTCTAGGTAGATAATTGTATTGGTAAATTGTGTTTTTTAGTAGGTTTTCTTGTTAGATTATCTGTGAGAATGCATTCCAAGTCTCTCGGAAGTTCGAAGCATGTGATTCCAACCAAAGTGACCACATTGTGAATTTTATTCATCTCACCCAACTCTAAGATATAAGTTTTTTCTTTGTTTCATTCATATATTATTACTGGAGTTCGAACTGTGCTACGTGCGGATTTTGTTATTTAATAAAATTGATAAAAAAGTGAATATATAATAAATGATAAATAAGATTTTAATTTTAGTTAATTTCGGAGCGTATGATTTTTTGGTGAGTCAAATATGAAGAATAAGTAATAAGTTTATGAAAAATTGAGTGATAATGAAAAGGGTAGGAAGAAATGAACACAAAAGAAGAGAGAGAACGTGATAGTACAAAAAAATTAGGTCATTAATTAGCGATAAATTTAGAATCACATCCGTAGTTGTCCTTAATCTAATAGTTATTAAAAATTCAATTTTATTTATTAATATAGAAATTTGATATACTTTTCACATTTCTATATTAATAGCTAATTTAGGAATGTGAAAAGGATATCAAATATGAGATCTTCTCCCATGTATTATATGGATATTATAATTATTATATGAGATGAGTGGGTAAATGGCCTCGCTTTTTATATACTAAAAATACCCGTAATCAAAATTTTGACCAATAAAAATAGATAATTAAGAGTTGAATCATAAAATTACTGCCAAAATAGGCACGTAGCAGAGCTATATATCTCATCGATTCTATTAAAATAACGCATGTAGCACGGATGGATTAGCTGCTGACATTATAACATATCCCAACTAATTAACATAGATTAAAATTTTGTGCAATTATTTAGTATATTAGTCATTAAATGTGATGTGATATCAGAAAAGACAAATTTCGGATGTTTGGTAGGTAGTATCGATTAGATGCAGAGCAGTCCACGTGGCACGTGGACGTGGTTTTTACACAAGTTTAATAACCTGACCCCAAACGATGTCTTCTCTAAATGTTTGGAAATGTTTGTTTTTTTGGATCTACAAAATAGTACACAGGCTTATGAGAGGATCAAAATAAGTGGGAGTAAGGGAAAACGAAAATTTCACTAATAAAATTTAACTCAAAATTATCAAATGGATTAGTTAATGTAGCATGAAACATTTTCTTCTTAAGTAAGGTCTCAAATTCGAATCTTATGAATGGAGAAAATCCAACTTGAAAATACTTTACCTCTTAGTGGGCATTCTTGGCTCGAACTGGATCAGTGATGACCCATTAAATTTCTGAATATCAATAGTTCAGACTGAAAAAAATAACTCGAAATTTTTTGGCCTCGGATTGAGAGTAATACTAACGCATCAAACTCCATTCCTCCTATATTTGGAAAGAGTCGAGGGGAAGCATTTGAAACCTTTCAACCGGGCAAGGCCTTTTTATCTTCACGTTTCATTTTCCAGTAATAAACGATGTCCAAGGCTCGGAAGAAAGTAGAATAAAAAAATGAAAAAAAAAATGAGAAGTTTTATTAGTGCTTGTTGAATTTAATTTTTTTTTTAATTTTAGTCGATAATAATATCGCTAGTACAAGAATAGGGAAAAAAGAGGAAATAAATAGCGCATAATTCTCACGGTAATAGTCGAATTCAGAATCTTTAGATTATGAGTCGAAATCTTGTATAACTATAATAGTACCACATCCTCGTTCTTGTCTTCTTTTTTTTTGGTTTTATTCCAAGCAACATGCATATCACGTGGATAATTTCACACTAGCCCATATGTATGTGTCTTACCTGCACGGAGTTAATAATGTTTCTGTCATTGTTCCGTGAGAACTTATTCAATTGATTCGATCGATCATCGTCTATCCACATTAAAAAGAAGTGGTGGTTTCTGCACATGTGGACTCCGAGGATTGGTGAATTTTTTCGGTGAGAAGAGAGACCCATGGGCCTAATATAAAGATAGAAAATAAAGTGAAATAAATGGACACATAACTTATATGACGAGGATTGAACTCATAATCTCTTGATTGCAAATTAGAATCAATTAGAATCTTGTGGTGCTGCACCGAGACCACTTCCTCAAGGATTTGTGATGTCCACTTGTGTTAAACAATATAATGTATTGGTCAAATAATTGCTATAATAATTAAGACCAAAAGGAAAAGCAAAATCTTCAATGAAAGGATGGACCCTGACAAGTTTTCCATGACTACAAGGGATGACACGGCAAGAGAGACACATGATGTTCCATTGTCAAGGATGTCCATGAGGCTTGAGATATCTGCAAGAACAAAGGGAAGTTAACATCCGAGTTTGATTTGACCCTCCGACACTTAAATCAGTGATCGCTCCGTAAGACAATGAAAGTTAATCAAAGATATCTGAGTCTTAGAAATCTATACTCGACATGAACTGTGCCAGATATTTATAGGGTGATATGGGAAAGAATATGACAGGCTAGCCATCCACATGGCAAGAAACGCGACATACTATTAAAAACTTACTCGATTGTTCAGTAAGATATAATATATTTATTATATAAATTTTCGGTCAGATTTTAATATGTGTAAAATTTACATTTGAATATTATAAAAATTTTATAAGTATTAAGATTCGAGGGAAAATTCACTGCATACAGAATATGTACTCGATTAAATACGGATCCCTTCTTGACAACAAAGTTGATTCCCTTCGGGGTCCATGTAGTAAAAGAGCTACAAATAGAGATTTCTACAAAACTGCAGAAGGCAAAATGAGGTTTTGCATATGGAAATATGTTTTCATGAGGGGTTTGATTTTATTTTTCCTTCCTGTTATAAACCGTTCCTGAATGGAAAAATATTGGTTTTGGTCCTCAACCTTTTGGATTATGTTTATATTTGACCTAAACCTTTTTTTGGATTAATTATAGTCCTCAACCTTTCAAATATTGTTCAAGTTTATTCATTTACATTATTTTTAATATTAAAAAAGGAGATTAGGTTTTTTATATTAAAAATATTATTTTTAATTACAAATTAAAAATAAATGAAAATTTTAACAAAAAAGAGGATCAAATTCAACTATTACGATTCAATCATTAGCAGTATCACAGACTGTTGATAACTTTTTAAGGGACAGTTTACAGTCGAGTCTCCACTAACCACTCTTTTTTTACACTGAGACTTTCTCCATTTTTTATAATTATAAAAATAATTTCTAATTAAAAATATATTATTAATATTAAAAAGTCTAATCACTTTTTAATATTAAAAATAATATAAATGACTAAAGTTGAACAATATTTGAAAGGTTGATGACTAGAATCAAACCACAAAAAGGTTTAGGTCAAATATGAATATAGTCCAAAAAGTTAATGACCAAAACTAAATTTTGTTATTCTTGAATCTAAAAGGATATATAAGGAAAAAAAAGCATTAAAAAATTTTACTAATAAAAATTAATAGGAAACGACGATCAAAAGATATGCTTTCCGATTTTGTTGCATTGTATATTAGGTAGCTGCAATAATTTTCGATCCATTGTCTAGAATAGTTTTGTTTTCTTACTCATGTATTGTTTGCGTTCCAAGCAAATACCCCTTCGCTCACTCAATGCGTTCCCCGCCTCAAGTACGCCCCACTCGATTGAGAATTTTATTACTTATCATCGTGTACCTGATTATCACATGTCATATATGAGGCAATTGACTTTGATGTTGAGTTTAGAATGTATAGATGGATTCTTAATGACCCATGATGATGCGCAGGAATGGTGGAAGAAATTTGAGTGCTAGAGGTAGATGACACTGGATAATTGGGTCACTACCTCATGGTAAAACTTCGGTAGATTTCAAGTGGGCTTACAAGCTCAAGCGCTACCTGATGGATCAATAGAGACTTATAAGGCACAAATTAGTTGCCAAAAAGCTCACACAAGTTAAAGGAGACGATTTTCACGAGATGTTTGCTCTGATTGTGAAACTCGTCACTATCTGATGCTTACTTAGTATAGTAGTCACAAAGCACTGGGAGATACACTAGCTAAATGTTTACAATGCATTTTTACATGACGTTTTGGAAGAAGAGGTATATATGTCACTATCACTAGAATTCTCTTATGATAATGGGAATGTCTATTGGCTAAAAAAGTTTGTATGAACTATGGCAAGCCTCCAAAATTTGGTCCTCCAAGTTTGTTGATGCCCTTCGACGATTTGGATTCAACCAAGCAGGTGATGATCACTCACTTCTAACCCTCTCGAGAGGTGATTTATTTTTAGCCATATTTGTATATGTTGATGGCATGCTGGTGCTGATCAATTATACTGGTGGTCAGTAATAATTCTCAATTTTGTACCACCTTTAAACATTACCTTGATGCATGTTTTTGCACCAAGGATCTGGCTCCTCTCAAATACTTTCTGGGAATTGAAATATCCCAACTTGACTCTAGCTTACTCCAAAGTTGACAAACGTATGTTCTTGATATTTTTACAGAATATGAAATGCTTAGATCACGACCTTCCTATTTCCTTATAGAACAATAGCACAAGTTAAAGATGATTTTTTACCTATTTTATCTAATCCGGAAAGGTATTGTTGATTGGTTGATTACCTCATGTATCTTACTATCATGAAGCGAAAGCTTTCTTATTCCGTCCATATTCTCTCATAATTCTTTTCATGCCCGTGCGAAGGGCACTAGCATGCGGATCTACTAGTACTTTGGTATTTCAAGTAGTCCCATGGTTAGGGAATATTTTTCAGGCAATCGTCATTACAGTTGGTAGCGTACTATGATTCTGATTAGGTGTCACACCCAATGACTCGATGTTCTACCAGTGGATACTATGTGACACTTAGGGATACGTCCATCTCATGGAAGAAAAAGAAACAAGCAATTGTTTCGCGATACTC
>JAOYND010225788.1:0-13925 GCA_025802135.1 Lagerstroemia fauriei
TTTAAATCATAGTAAATTTTTCTTTGAATATGGATTGAAATTCGAGATCGTAGTATTTTGAATAATGTAAAGTTGGTTGTGATATTTGGATGCAGGTAAAAAGGCTGTAAAATTAGTTATAAAGTTGATCTAATCTGATAATGCTGTGTTTTAGATGTATGTAAAGTTTTAACCTATGTAATCTTAAATTATATTCAATTTTATAACTAAATTGCAAGTTACAATTTTTTATCCTCAAAATTAATATTTCCCCAGTACCAAATCTACATGCTCCACAATCGCTCTATAAAAAGAAAGAAAATAATTCACCCATTTAAAAATGAAAGGAAAATGAGTAAGATGGCTTGATAAAGCTGTCCTCGCTCTCATTCTATTACCTAAGAGTTCTGAGTTCAATCTCATCAGTAAAACTTCATGTGTCCCTCTTATCTCACATTCTTTCTATTCCTTCTACGCCTTGTATTTATTTTGTACACGGAAGAAAAAATAAAAGGAAATGGAAAATATAATCATGGAGAGATATCTCTACTTGGACGGTTGTCATTGCTCCACGTCGTTTCAAGGGTGTCGTAAATGAATGTTTTCAGGTGGTCAACCGCACTCCCTGCCAACGTGAAAGTTTTCGGTGAACAAATATGCAGACGTGATATATTCGTCCAATTAAAATTCACTATTTATATAATTGTTTCATTAGATTTCACTATTTATTAGATTTTTTTAATATTTTTTACCATTTATATATTATTTCCAATTAGGATTCACCATTTATTTAATATTTTTTTATTTTTCAAGGATTATTTAAAATTTAATAAACATAATTGTATAATTATTAATTATATGTCAAGTTTCGATTGGACGAATACACCACGTCAGCGTCATCTACGTGGTATAACCGCTTCACTGAAGACTTTCTCCATGCCAACAAGTGTTGTTTCTAGTGGTACATGAAAAATTCTTAGGTGAGCCACCTCAGAGATAGCGTCGTGAATTTAGCGAATAAATATTCGAATCGTAAGCGAATATGATTGAAAAAAGAATATGTTAAATGAATATAGAAAAGTAATGTGACAATTAATGATGACATGTTAAACGAGAAAACTTCATGTGAAAATCTCTTAGTGGGACATAGAGATAATTTCAGCATAAGTCCTATATGTTTATCATTTTTGGCAATCTCCTATAAGTTTGAAAATGGCTAATTTAGTCGTATAACGTCAGTTCCTTTAACCTTTAAATCTGAATCATTACTGTTTTGTTGACGTGGACTTCACGTCGTCAATAGTTCCGTTAACAAAACAGTGACAATTCAGACTGAAAGTGTAAAAAAATTGATCTTATAGGACTGAATTAGTCATTTTCAAAATTATAGAACTCAATTGTTAAAAATAATAAACATATAGGACTTTCAGTGTCATTTTCCCGTAGGACATACATACATAGTTGTGATTCACGACGGGCACTTCTGTCATTTTCTGTTTGTCATTTTTTGGTAGAAACATAAAATTATGAGAAACGACATTTTGTTCAATTTATGTTAAATATTCTATGTGACATTTAGAGGTTCTAATTAGATTTTCACGTGCCTTATTGCTTTTCTCGGTGGATCTATTCTTTTTTCATGGATCCTTATTGTTTCTAGTGTGAGGAGGTGAACGAGTTACGAGTACGAACGTCTTAGTCAGGCTCTCAAAATTCCTTGCTCAACGACTCGACTTGGAGGTTCTTCGTGTTCCCATAGTTGACAACTGACTGCTGCGTGACATTTCGGAGCACTGGAATATACAAAGAAAATCAAACTGAGTGGCGGTTCAATTCGATTATCTGATGATTAAGTCAGCAAATTGCTCAGGAATAATGTAGAATGGCAAAAGTGGAAGCGTAAAAGATCACACTGTAACTTGGACATTAAACTTTATTACCAAGAGAGGAGGTGAACCGCTTTAGAGTTGTTGGTCAATGAAGAATTGTTACATGGCACGGGAGCCATATTCAGGAAGATTTTCTTCCTTAAATTGTTGTCTTAGGATATAATGACTATTTTACCTATTAGGGCAACGAAAACGAGAGAGATTTTTGAGCAGATGAAAAGAGAGAAAATTATTAATATGGTCCCCCCTTCAAGACTATACAGTCCACGGTTTATATACAACAAAGAGGATGGTTACAAGGCCGGGAATAACGGGGGAGTTTGGCGAACGGGCTATTCCCACGAATTCATCAACAGACAGGTTCTTCCTTAGGCTTGCAGTTCACATCGGGCTTCTTCATGGGCCGAGATGAGCCAATCCGGGAAAATGGGCTTGGGCCCATGGCCCTCGCCCAACACTTGCCCCTGAGTTTTCCGCGGAATTTGAGGCGGGAAACTAGTTTGAATTTCATGAAAGTGACGGGATGCCCCTGGAGTGACACGTGTCCGCCAAGGGCAGGCGAAGGATGCGCCATCGTTTGCTTTCTTCGCCGCCTGAGAACCGAAGCGGCACTATTTTAGCAAGGAGGGAGACGCCTTCTGAGCATGAATCCGAAGAGAAGGAACCGGACACTGATCCGGAGATCGCGCAGGGTCTTGGTTAGAGCTTCCAGTCCAAAAGTGCCAGAGGAGGCAAGTGCTGTAGCGACGCTTGGACCATTAGCACCAGCGGCTCCTTGGGAGATGACAGAATGGGCAAAGGCTTATAGCACACCGCTTGAAGAGCAGCACGTGGAGCGCTACGGAAGTAGGTGCTGCAACTCTGCTCGTTTTTGTGTTAACTAAATATCCGCTAACATCCCCCGAGCGACGTAGGTGGTCAACTCCTTGGGGCGCACCTCCACCAAAGGAAGAGGCCTTTCTTGATGATATTGAAACTTAGAGGCGCTATACTGAGGATCTGCAATGCTTCAGAGATGAGCTACCCCCTATAGAGTTCAGGGAAGAGCTGTTCTCTTACGCACGCTATCACTCCCTAATGATAAGCATCTACTAAGCTGGCTCTTGCTTGATTATGGAAAGCATTGACCCCTGGCGCATGTGGGGAGCTATGATTCCTGGCATGATTTCGGCGGCATGGGGGCAAGAGCGTTCTCGCATACCCGAGCTCGAGAGGAAGGTCAGGAAGAAGCTTGACTAGGAGCGTCGGGGTATGCGTGCGAGCATCCAGGATCTAAAACTCCAGGAGGAGGTTCAGGAGGAGGAAATTGGTGATGCCCGTGGTGAAGTCGAGATGCTGAAGGAGCAACTTGCCGCGGAAAGGGCAGAGAGGGAGAGGCTTCAGGTTCAGTGGAATGCTAAGGAGGAGGTCCTTTAAGGCCATGTTCAAGAATCCTCTAAAGCGTTGTCCTTGGCTGTTGCTGAGAAAGCGGCAGAGATTGAGCGCGCTCAGCATGAAGCCGTGGAGTCGTTCAAGGCAAGCGGCGCTTTTACGGAGGAACTGACGAGGCGCAGCAGTAAGGCCTGTGAGGAATCACTTAGAGCTATGAGAGATGACCTGAAGCGTCTGTATTCTGAAGCCGACCCAGCCCGGATCCCTAGCCTCGGTTATCTGCTGGCGCTTGAGGCGATGCGCTCCTCCGTAGTTCCATAGAAAAGCTAAGGGACTCCTATGTAAAAGATTATATACATTGAACTGGAATGAAGTTGTCTTTTTTGTGAATAAGACCCATTCCTTTGCTCTGGTGACCCAATTCATCGATTAACACTTGCGCAAAATAACTTCAAACACGGCCGAGCCTGGGCGTTAAGTGTTTTCTTTAACACTTTCTTTACCCCTATTGGTTTCCGTCAATTGTTTTCTTTAACGCTTTAGCACGCCTCTGGATCAAAGAGGTCTTTATCTTAGGGTTTGGCCCAGAGATACTGGGACTTTAACGCTTTTAGCGTGCCCCTAGGTCGTAGAGATCTTGGAAGTCTTGCCCCGGGATTACCGAGGTCTTTTAATGCCTTTAGCATACCCCTGAGTCGCAGAGGTCTTTGAAGTGTTGCCCCAGGGTCACTGGGGTCTTTGTCGCCCTTGGAGGGTCTTTTGAACGCTTTTGAGCGTGCCCCTGGGTTGCAGGGGTCTTTGTTGCCCTTGGAGGGTCTTTTGAACGCTTTTAGCGTGCCTCTGGGTCGCAGATGTCTTGTAATTGCCCCAGTGTTGCCGGGGTCTTTAACGCTTAACGCTTTTAGCGCTCTTTTTTTTTTTGAACGCTTATAGCGTGCCCCCCTGGATTGCAGGGGTCTTTTGCCCTGGGATTACCGAGGTCTTTGGCGCTTTTTCTTTTTTTGAACGCTTACAGCGTGCCCCTAGGTTGCAGGGGTCTTTTGCCCCGGGGTTACCGAGGTCTTTGGCGCTTTTTCTTTTTTTTGAATGCTTACAGCGTGCCCCTGGGTTGCAGGAGTCTTTTGCCCCGGGGTTACCGGGGTCTTTAACGCTTTTAGCGCTTTTTTTTTAACGCTTATAGCGTGCCCCTGGGTTGCAGGGGTCTTTTGCCCCGGGATTACCGAGGTCTTTTACACTTTTAGCGCTTTTTTTTAACGCTTATAGCGTGCCCCTGGGTTGCAGGGGTCTTTTGCCTCGGGATTACCGAGGTCTTTGGAATGGTACACCTTGTTGATGTTATACTGGGTAAGGATCTTTCTTTAATCTACCTTCAACTGTCTTATCTTCCTTAAATTTTTCCTGCATCAGAAGTAGCTTAAAAGAAAACAATCTCAATCATATAAATCTTCCCAAAACTTCTTAATTGGGAAGCACTTTCACCGCACTCTTCGCCCTGCTTCAAATATATGAATTTTTGCGGAGGAGAAAACTAGTACCCTTCTATTTGTAAGGGAATTTCACATTGTGCCAATTTCATGGAGAAGAAAATAAGATTTCCATTTTCTTATACCTCGTATATGCAACTTCATATTCAATTCTCTAGAAAGCAAGCAACTAATACAATATATATGCCAAATCACCCTAAATTTGCTGTCCATTTCATAGGGCTAGGTAAAACATGCTCAAGACAATCATCACACAGAGTGGGAGGACGGGCACAAAGTTTGGAAGAGCTAGCAAAGTAAAATGTTCACAGATATGTAAAAATTAGAACAACAAAGTGTTCAGTAGTATCATAATCAGTAACAATCAAATCTACATAATTTATTTGCATCGTCATTGGGTACGATTGTGGAAGGGTTTTTCCGTTTTCTGGTTTCCCTCAAATTGAACCAATCTAACTTATAAAGGATTTGTTCAGGATGGTCAACACTTTGCAGGGAATTGGTTCCTTAAAGTGACCTTTTCACTGAACCTGTGTGCTTGATTACCGAAAGGTCAGCACCGATTACCTCCTTTTTTTTCTTTCTTTTTACACCATGTGGAGGCCACTTGATCCAATAAGTATGTTATTTGTCGATTGAGAACTAAAGCTGGTCCTTTTTTTTATATATTTTTTTTTTCAATAACAATGATATCCAAGAAAGTTAAGGTGCTCAGACAAACCTGAGCTGAAGACATGGAATTTTTGGCTCCTCATATCAATTGTTGCATGTGGACCATCATAGTGATTGTGGTTGAGATTCTTGTAGATGCCGACCTAAATAGATTAAGTAGTGCGATCTTCAAAGACAGTTGGGGCTTTTGACGAGTGCCAGCCCTCAGTAGAAAGTTCTACCCGTGATGAACATCTTCTCCATCCATCCGCTGGAACTATTTGTCTGTACCATTGCTGTTCGAAGTGCCTTTTTTCTCTCCATGGTTTGGTGCAGAAGCTTCTTGTACAAGAATGGGGTTCAAAGAGGAATCAATGGACTATTGAAGATATCCACAACGTTGTTGCAGCTTTATCCGTGGACCTCTTTTCATATCTGAGGAGACATTGTTCGCTGACTATAGTGGCACCTTGTGCAGTGCAACCAGCATTGAGCTTTTTGAATCAGGGGCACCATTGCAGTCGGGAAGATTGGACAGAGCCTACATGGCACCGTGAATAAGCCCGGACCAAAAAGCATTAGCAAGATTAGAAAACTGATGAAGAAGTCTAATCAAGCTCAACTAAATTTCTATTTCACAAATGAAAGAATCAGTAAAAATCAAACAAGCAACGAGGTCAGTTGAGGGACTCCCTATTCAAGGACTGCTGCTTGCTAGAATTTCACTTTTCAGGGACAGCTCATTCTGTAACTATGCAGAGTAGCCATCAGCAACATTAATGTCATGCCAGGACCAGAATCCAGCGGGATGAAGATCATGTGCAACCATTAGAGACCTACTCCCGCTCTGACATTCAAGAAATGGTTCGTCTTTGACAGAGCTCGATGATACTTCCTCCATGAACATCGGGGTTTTTGTCCATCCCTTCTCTGATCGTAAACATGCGAGGAATATTCATTGCTCCTCGTGCATGTCCTGCAGTGAACTCATCAAAAGCTCCCGGGAGAAATATGTTATTCATTTCAGTGCAATAAAAAAGACCCAAAATCCATTCATTTCAATGCAATCAAAAAGATCCAAAATCCCATAAGGCTTCGCTGATCAAGGAGAATGACTTCACTGATCCTCATCATCAATTTGAATATCAAATCAATCAAGCATCGACTTCAGTATAAGCTAGGTGCGGAAACGATGGGAATAACCTGCGAGCCATGTGGTGGCTTAGTAAAGAGCCGTTAGGAATAACCTGCTCAGTTCTAGCAACGGGATGGAAGGCGTGGGCTGAGGGCACGCCCAAACCTGAGTTTCTGAGGTCGGATCCCCAAAGTTAGATGCTCAAAGTGGAGAACAAATCCGAGACAGTAGTTGCGCTGCCGAGGCTGACTGAGTGCCTATGAGACTGCTAAGGCATCTCCACCTCGTAGCCCTTGAGGTCCTTCGCCAGGGAAGAGGAGCACTTGCGCTTGAGGGCGGAATTCCAATGGTTCTTGACGGTGTTGTTAGTGTGGCCGTCGAGAAGACGAGCTACACTAGCCCAGTCGCTACCCAACTTAGCGCAGGCGCAGATGGTGGTTTCGTCTTCCCCTGCCGTGAAGGTGCGGCGCTCCACCTGAGGGGAGAGCTGGTTGCACCACTGGAGGCGGCAGGACTTCTCGAACTGCCTAGGGGTTGCCTTGTCGGTGAGTGACCAGTTCCGAGCTGCGGAAAGGTCTCGTCCTCCTCCGGGATCCAAGGCCCCTTGATCCGATCCACGGCCTTCAAAGAAGCCATGTCCGATGAAAAACAGAGATTCCCAGAAACTTAGGGTTTTTTCAAATCGAAAGTTGGGGAGGCAAGAGGCCTCACTTCTGGTAATACGACTGGACCAAGCTGATGAGTATCTCTTCCAGACGGCGGTTCGAGCTATGCTCACAGTCGTGTCAACCTTTGCCCGAGCCAGGCTTGTCGATCGTTCCCACAGACGGCGCCAGTGTTGGGGAAAACGAGAGCGAGAGGATGGAAAGAGAGCTTTTTTATTGATCTGATCTCTTCGTGTTCACATACAAAGGTTTTACAACAAAGCAAAAAAGGAGGAGAAGATTGGAGAAGGGCCGGCCCAGAAGAATGGGCCGAGGCTATGAGCCCAGGCCCAACAATATCGGTTTTTGAACATACTTGATGATCTTATGCATTGTTTGCAAAGTTTTAAGTCCAATATTTTGGATATTTTAATATCTGAATAAGGAAAGAAATATCCCTATTAAGTGTCCACAATATTTGATTCGATATCTGAGTAAGATATTCCGTATCTGGCGGTTAAATAATATCATTTTGATGGACGAATATATAAGGTAATTTAATTCTGAGAGGTCCCTAGCTCTGCCTATATAAAGGGCCCGTGTCACTATCTTGGTATCCCATCCAGAGAGGTAAGGGGCAAGAAGATTATCTCAGTCTCACTAATTTTATTGTTTTAGGTTTTAAATCGATGTGTTCGTGATTAATCAAGTGAGACTAATCCGATCACATATCTACTGGAATAAATCCATGTATGCTTCCATTTAAGTAATTTAATCTCTTAACGATTTCATCACGTAGATCTTGGGAATGTAATAGCTCTTAAATTTCTTACAATTGGTATCAAAGTCAAACGTGTTGAATCGTTGAGGATTATGAAATTAGGGTTTCATTTAATTCCCGTAATTGATTGCAGTAATTATTGAATTCAGTATGCAATCTGTCTTGGATAACTGTTCGTTATTATAAAGTCTATTTTCTTCCGTCCACTATCCACTGGGTTTGGTTTTCTACAAAATCAATTCCTTCTATTTTAGATCTCCCCAATCCCTACGTGAAGTGCAATTATCAGTACAATTATTCAAAAGAAAAATTGCACTAATTCCTCCCATTAAGGACACGGGATCGTAATCTACAGAACCCACAGTTGGCTCATTTCAGTGGTGGAGTCCTGCAATGAGTGGTAGAGTAATGGGTTGAATCGTTCGACAAGCATCGTGGTTCCTCGCTTACCGGTGGCCATTGTTGCTTAAGGAGGCAAGTTGTGGAGCTCGTCCAAGAATCTATTGAGCTCTTTAAGGTGGTCCCCGGTCACGACCATTAGGCGCTATTGGTCTTGGCCAGATTTTTGGAACATAGACAAACATGGCAAGATCCAGTAGAGATACAAATACAGGTGCAATATTTTCCTTTTTATTTCATTTAATTGAATGTTTCACTTATTATAAATAACCGAACCACAATTTGGATTTAATAATAAATGTAATTTTCTTGTACCAAGTAAACTTTTGGGTAAAAAATTAATATTTGATATAATAAAGCCTCATTCGTGGAGTTACGTCTCAACTCACTAATGTAACATAACTATATTGTGGCTTAAATGGTAATTTTGATGTCTTTTTCCTTCTTCCAAAACTGCACTCAACCAAAATATTTAAAAACTAATCAATTGTGTATGATTTATAAAAAAAGAAAATTAATTAATTATGTATGAGTTATAAGATATAATTACTTAAATAGCATGAAGTAATTTAAAATTCAAATATATATGTAAAAATTATGAGTTGCATTCAAGATTTGTTACAGTTCAACTATTACTTCGAAAAATTCTTAAGCGATTCTATCTCACCACGTGGCATGAAGAAATAATCAAATTGTGACAAATAAATAAATTAATATTAATCATCTGAGCAGTTACCTTAATTATTACTAATTAAAGTAATTTAATTGGTATTTCCTCACCATGTTATTTTACGAGGTAAAAGAACTTAAGAATTTTTTCCTTCTTATATATATGTCAACAAATATTGCATTGAAAGAAATAAATGTTGGTGCATGAGTATGTACCATAGATACCCAAAATAGATGAAAAAAACCCTGAGATAAAAAAGAAAGATGGGTAGAAAATTCCTCCATAGTAACATAATATCAACAACTTATAGTCTGTGCCTTCAAGAGAATGAGTGGAGCATAAAGGGAAGCTCGCGAAAGTTATGCAGGAAAGGAGAATTCGTCGGTTTTGGCCAAAAAAGAAAAAAAATGGAGAATTCGTTTATCGTGGTAAAAAAGATAACAAGGACAATATAGTAAAGTGGATTAGTTTGAATCATAGGGAGTCTCTTCCCCTTTAAGTAAAGTCGAGTTCGAGTATTGTAAATGGAGAGAATTCACTTGGGAGAGATTACTCTCTAGTGGGCTCACTTGCCTCAAATTGGAGTAGTCATGTCATGTTAGGCTTCTGGATAGCAGTGAGACAAGAATGAAAAAAAATGGAGAAGGCGGGTGGTTGAGAAGTGATCGCCTTTTTTTTTGTCGCCAGCCACGGTATCCAAGCAGGTCCCACCAGCTGTGAGATGACATCTTTCAGCCAACTATACTTGACTAATCCGTTGGTCGCCTCGGGTCGCACACCTGGCAATGGTGGGTGAGGCTCCCAAGGGGGGTGTTCGCGTATGTGAGGTCTCGAACTCGAGAAGTGATCGCCTTTGACCATTGTTTGCAGAAAAAAAATTGGTGCTTGTTGATTGTAGGACAAATTGAGATGTGGATGCAGTCATCCCTTGAATGAGAAAGAAATTGGAAAATGTCCTATAAATGTTATTAATTTTGTCTTATTTTATGAATTATCTTATTCCACATTTTTTGAAGACAGGTGCAACGTTTCCCTTTTTATTTCATTTAATTGAGAGTTCTACTTATAGGAAGCACCATTGATCAATCAAACCGGGAAAGAATATAGGAAACGAGTATAGGGGAGGGGAATTAAAAGTAAGAGTTGAAAGAGGATTCAATAAAATGTGGAATACGGCAATTCTTTTAAAAAAATAAAATTATAACATTTATAATACAATTTCTTTCTCATTCAAGGGATATCTGCACCAGCTCTAAATTCATCTTACAATCAACAAGCACCAATTTTTTGGCAGACAATTCAAATTCATAGTCAAAGGTGGTCACTTCTCAACCACCTGTATTATGCTTTTTTTAGGTACTGGTATTTAGAAATCCGAATAAGTCCTGATCGAGGAAGACGAATCTAAGTGACTAATAAAATATTTTAATTGTTTAGATAATAGTAGTAGTCCTAGCCACGGTTCCAGAACCGGACGGTTCCGGTTCCGTGGCCCATTGGAACCGGCCCTGAACCTTCCTTTGGACGGTTCAGGGGCGGTTTGGAACCACCGTTTTGTCCCGTTTCGAACTGACTGGTTTGATTTTTATTAAAATTAAATAAAATTTGATTTATATAACGAGTTGTTATATAAATTACAGTTAAATTCTTGACACATGTAAAATTTTTACAATTATTGATGGTCAACTCTATACGTATCAAGATTTAAATGGTGATTTACACAACGAAATTATTTGTATTTTATATCACAGAATAAATATGTACTACATGAAAATTGAAAATTTAGGGAAAAAAAATTTTAAAAGTGAAAGTTGGGGGCGGGCTGCGGTGCAATCAATTGCGCGGGGAGGCTGGGCGGGAGCATTCAAATTTCAATTTTTTTTTCTTTCCTGCCGGTTCCGGTTTGGGACCGTCGGTTCCAATCTGGTTCAGGTTTCGGTTCGGAACCGGCAGTTCTGGTTTCTCAGACCAGTGAAACCGGTCCTGAACCTTAGGCCTCACGGTTCGAGGTCGGTTCCAGCCCGGTTCCTGTTTTGACCGGTTCCGGGCCGGTTCAGGGCCCAAACCGGCCGGTGGCTAGGCTTAAGTAGTAGATGTTGAGTGAGAGGGGAAAATATCTACAATTAATCTAAGGGGTCATTTGTTTTATAGTTTGGAATCAGAAACGAAAATGGAAACAGAATGGAGTGGAATCGGAAACGAAATGACAAATTTTAACTCTCTTTATTAATGTTTGACAAAAATATTATCAAGACAAAAATAATATTTTTATACTTGTTTATTATTATTAATAATAACCTAAATATCTGTAATATCAAAACAGATTAGAGATATGAATAAACAAAAATATAATATCAAAAAATGTTAAAAAATGGGACGTAAAATTTCGAATAGATGAGACTATGAGATTACTCCTTCATTCCTTAGTGGTTAGGGAGAATGACATTTTCCTTATCAGGGGAATCCAATTCCCCTAATTGAGAGAATCGGATTCCGTTTTCTCTAAAACAAATATCATTTAATGGAATCATTCATTTATTCTCTATCTTTTGCAGAAAACAAACGCACCCTAAGCGGTTTGAAGGATTCCTCTAATCCCAGTCAAACCCATGCCATCGAATAAGGCCCTCCTCTCAAAGAACCGGCCAACTTCTCCACATTCATTCCTCTGAAACCCTAACTCCTTCAGTTTCTTCAAGCGATCAATATGCTAAATGCCTAACCTCAGCCTCGCCAGCCCCCGACTAGCAGCCCTCTCCCTCTCGATCCATCCTGAAGTGGATTGCAAATCGAGTAAAGTTTCGTGAATAAGAAGGTGGAGAGGAGTCCATGCACTCGAACCCCGTGGATACACCGAAACTGCCTTCGTACGATGAGAATCACAGCCCGGTTCCAGTTGACTACACTGCTGGGAAGGAATCTATAGGTGAAAATTTGTGAGTTTCCAGTTCCTCTATTTGATCTATCATTTTCGATTTTATATTATTTGAAGGCGAAGTCAACAGATCTGGGCTTTGCAGGCAAGCCACGTTCCATCCTGGCTCCTGCCGATGACGAAGCATAACAACAAGGTAAAAGTTCAAGAGGAATATGGCAGAGAAATTCCAGATGCATGAAGTGATCAAATAATTCCAGGTACGTTTGTTTTCTTGATAGAACTAAGCATCATCCAAGCGGTTTTGGTAGCAATGAATCGAATCGATCATGAACTGTAATGTATAAGCAACCAAATTAATAGGTAATCTAATAGGTGAGGAATAAGTTTTACTTAGTTTGGTAATTATTCAAAAAAGTTTTACTTAGTTTGGTAGTATGTAATAGAATTTGTATTCAAGAATGACATGGAATTCGTTAACATAGTCTAAATAACATAAATATCCTTGGACTTAAATAAGTTTAATCAAGACTTAGGATTAATTTAACAAATGGAATATAAAAACTAAAAATTAATAAATGATAAATATCATTATGATAAGATTTAAAATAAATTAAAATCTTTAAATACACCTATTTCTAAGACAATTGAAATTATCCGAGAATTGGTGAATTTAATTACTGCAGAGCCAATTGTATTTGCTAAATTTAATTTTAAAATTAGATAAGCACAATAAATTACACCAAAAAAAAAACTAAACTTCAGAGAGGCGCTTCATAGACTATGGATCATACAAAGCCAAAAAAAAGGGCTAGAAGATTTCAGAGATCTAATATTAATAATAAATTACAGAGTGGAGATAGCAAAAAAAGGTGTCAAGCCAAAAATCATAAAGACTACAAAGAATGTTGTTATCTTCTTCTTCTATCTACTTTTATATTGAAAGAGTGAGACAATTTTTGTCTTACTTTTAACTTTCTCATTTTGTATAAAATGTGAATTATTAATGACGTTTAGATAAATAACAAAATAGGGTGTGATAGTAAATTGTCACATTCTCTACTTTTTTTTCCCACCACTTTCTTCACTCTCCACCATCTCCGTGCATTTCTTATTCTTTTTAAATTTAGTTTTAATTCTCACATTTTTTTTTTACTTTCTCGTTTAATACTATATAGTATTTAAGTGTGAATAAACTATCATCACTCAAAAAATTAATTATAGTTACTTTCTTAAATTATATATTAATTAGTACTTTCAGTCGGTTTGATTGAGATCACAGGCACCGTGCATAGCCCGGTTTGGCTTCTAGTTTCTTCTATGTTTCAGATGTTTTAGTGCAAGGAAACAATAATCAGTTCCCTTGATATCAATTATAAGTAAGGGCAAATTTAGCTCACAAAAATTAGTAAAATTAAAAAAAAAAAAAATTGGAGCCCAACAAGAATAAATAAAAGCCTGATATGACTCATCTCATGCAAAATAAAGATAGGAAGCACTCACATTATTTTTGGGAATAAATGAAAAAAATTGAATGAGCACAATATAGTCCTAATTTTTTGTTTAGGAAGCAAGTATTGACCTAGAAGGGATTACGAGAATGGGGGAGATAATGGTGTATATGATATTGCAAAAAACAAGACTTGAATTTATTACCATCTGTAAATTGATCTCATTGAGTATCTTCAAATAATGGCATACCTCGATCTTTCCTCCTTTTTCCTCAGTATTTTTTTCACGCGTAGGATGACTATGATACATGAAACCATCAACACGGTGCAAACCACCATGAAATAATTTATTATAATGGCAACACTGTTTCTTGTCGATCGATCACCGTGGTTGCAATTGAAATTTTATAGGTTATTTGTAGTGCACATTATCTAAATTCATATGAGCATCGTCAAGATCAACATAAATACCCTCTAACTCAAAAGAAGTGCTGCAACTTTTAGTGCTATGACGATGACGCAAGCTATTAAAAATATGGTATTGTAAAATAGGTAATTGGAGTATGTCAAAGAGTACTTATCAGCCATGATCAATA
>JAOYND010226086.1:0-13902 GCA_025802135.1 Lagerstroemia fauriei
ATCAAAGTTTTTATCTAATTGTTACAATTTAAATGCACTTTTAGTATATATCCACCTTTATTTTCCTGTTAACATCGCTGCTATTCTTTCCTACTTTTTTTCATGCAAAAAATGTTTACAGTGTATCCTCCACCAGCAGCGAAGCCAACACCATTGTTCCTCAAAAAACACTAGAGCTGCCCACTCAACAGGATCTCAAACAGCCAACGAAAAGAGGACACGGAGCATGTACGCTACTTTTCATTACTTTCTCCATATCTCTTTTACTTTCATCCATATATATATTTATATATATATCACAACCATTTTAACCTGTTTCTCCTTGAATATCTGACAGAACTGTGAAGAATGAGAATAAAGCTTGAGCCCTCAAGCAACCATAACTCAGATAGCATAATTCTCTTTTATTTTAGCCCATTTTATTTTCGCACCACAAGCCTTCTCTTTCACCTCCATTGCTAGCATATGGACGCGCAGAATCTTCAATCGGTGAGTCTGGCTGCTAATTTTCTATCTGTAATATGCAGATTCGGGTTTGAATTTGGAACATGTGGGGATTCTTTTATCCGTCACCGTCTCTAAATTTTAAGAATCTGGGTTCCCCAATCTCTGATTTTCGATTACTGCCAGCCCTTTAAGAGGAAGAACATTAGCGATCTGCCCTTCATTTCATCTTCTGATCACATTGGTGTCGGTGCTATAAATCCTGATTCGTTTTTGCATTTTGGGCATTCTTGTTGTCTTCCTCTTCGCTGTGCAATTGTCGGTTCAAGTTGAGAGCCAACTGTCATGCTTCGAGATGTTATTACTAGAGGAATTGGAAATGGAAATGTCGCACTAGAGATTTCTCATCTTTCTCGCATCACTTTACTAATTAATTGGTTGTTTCGTGTTCTTTACTAATAAAAAATTTAGTTACTTCATGTAATCTTTGCAACTGACAAATATTGTCATAATTGTCATATATGTTAATATAATAATAAGATATGACATTTTTCATATACCATTGCTGCTACAATTCTATGCTACGATTCCTCTACATCCTTTTTTACATGGATATAGATATGTTAGCCAAGGTTTAGCAAGACCACATAGCATTGTTTATGGCAAGCAAATAAGTATGAGGGATACAGAAGAGTTGTTGTCCTTCTATCTGAATAAAATTTTGCTAAAGGATATTTTTATTACTCAATATCTAATCTCTAATTCCTATAAATGATAATAAACTTTTCCAATCTATTTATTAATCTTTAAAAATTTAACCCTTATCATATATTTGCTAAGTCCCGCAGCGAAGCGCGGGCAGGCTTCATCTCTAGTACTATATATTAAAAGAGAGTTCTACCAACCCTATAAGAGAGAGTAGGATGAATTCCTTACTCTCGACCCTCTGAGGGAGAGTAGGATGAATTCTCTACTATCAAATCATCTTCCTCAATTTTTTTCTAATATTTCTCAAAAATTTTAATACTTCTTCGTTTACATTCTTTTTATCATTTACTCATTTCTTACATATCTTTCTCGATGAATATTTTATTATCCAAAATATTTATATATGATAGATGAAATGGGAGTATAGAATTGTAAAATATTGTCTATTTATAAAGCATCTTTTATCTATTCTTTATACTAAATGAGAGTACTTAGACTCTCCTATTGACACGTGTCTCAACTCTTCTGTTGACACGTGTCACAACTATTTCCTCATATATATATATATTGTTTTTTTCAGTAGGCCTTTTTAAAAAGTTATATTTGACTTAATGGTAGTGCGTAGCAATCTCACTTGGATGGTTTAGGTTCAAACCTCCTCATGACCTTTTTTCTCCTTTTATTTATTTTGCCTTAAGCAATTTTAAGATAACACAATAATATATTTAGGAGACGTTTAATTTGTAATACAGGGTTTGAACGAAATGACAAATTTCTTTTGATTATAAGAATGGAACTAATAGATTTTATTTTATTCCGAAATTGATTTTGTGGGTATATCAAGAGAATAAGCTTCCTTTATTTAGGGGAATCGAATCCCCCTTTAAAAGAAACAGACTGAAATTATTTGTTAATAAATATGTACAAAGGAATTAGTATTTTCAATTCATTTTCCTGTGTTATCTCAACACAAAATAAATGACCTCTTAATATAATTGATTAGAATTGAATACAATAGACTATTAATATATTGTTTATGGAAAAAGAGATAAATATTATCTTTATGTCCTAATTTTTAATGTATATTATTCATATACTGATAATAAAAAATTATAAAATATTTACTTTACAAGCATACTAATAATAAGATATATCTTTTTAAATTACAAATAATTTTTTTTTACGAAAAAGAGGTTTGATTTTGTATTGAACACAATCATATTTTTTTAAATATTTCCATACTTTAATATAATTCATTTACTTTCTTATAAAAAATTTCGTTGCATTTATTATCTTAATCCGCTGCGTAGCGCGGACTTCCAACCTAGTTTGGATTGAAAGCAAGCTCCACCTTTTTTCTCCTCAGCTGTAAGAATGTCATTAAAGTCCCCAGCAAGCGGCCACGGTTCCGAAAAATTAGGTGCTAAACTTTCCAGAAAAAGCCAAAGCTCTCTCCTGACTGCTTCCTGTGGATGTCCACAATCAACGTTAAGAACCACGACCGGTTTTCCAGGTCAACACGAAGATGAAGAGCCTGGGAATGGTGATCCACTTCCGTGATATTCACAAGCAAAGGGTTCCACCAAACCCATATTCCTCCTGAGAAACCCGATGCCTCAACGCGTAAAGCAGGAATTCCTGAAATTTTCTGTACACCGCTTCAGCTCGAGCTCCACTTATGCGCTGTTCAAGAATTATAACTATCTCCGGCCTTTCCTGTCGCAAGAATTCCCTTAACACAAGAACAAAACGGTTGTTACCCGCACCACTCCCCGCTCCCCTTACAGTTAGACTATGGTTAAGACCCCGGTCACTCCTCTTACAATTGGACTATGGTTAAACTGTGACGGGTCAAAGTTTATTGGAGAAATCAATCATCTTAGTGTCATCATCAGCCATCTCCGAATTATCTTCTGATGATCGATCATCACCAATTCTGGGAATCTCCCCATTCAACTCGGGGGAATCGCCTAAAAGAACATCTTTGAAAGCTCTTCTATAGGGATGGACACTGGTCTGTCCCTGAGTACCGTTGACTTCGCTCCTTGCCCGTTTGATGCTTCGGATGAGTTGATCTTCTTCCTCTACTGAACGGTCGCCCTTGACAGCAACAGGGCTCTCGCACTCCATTTCTTTTCTCTCTCTCGTCATTTTTTTTCCTTGACCCATTTCTAGTCCGCCAGCTTAGCAATCACCATGGCTATTTACAATCATTATCAATAATGTAGAATACATATAATAATGCACACATTGACATAGAAATTTCATAGAAGTTAAAAGCAATCATATTCCTACATATCAATTTTAATATAATTTATATAATCTACTACATTTACAAAATATATAAACTTGCATGCACAGCCATGCAAATGCATGAAATGAGCCACAATATATATACTATGTACATTATAGTAATGTGATGATTGTATAAAAACATACATACATATATATATATATACTACAATTATTCTACAATAGAAAAGAATACTCACAACACCCCTTTTGTCGATCCTTCACAAATCTTGATTTTCAAGAGCTCTATTTTGGATCTCCCCAATCCCTAGCATATTATTCATAGTAAAAATTAACATATATAATTACATATGTCTTCAAATAAAAATGATCATAAAAATACTTATGGAGTTTAATCTACTCTACCTTAATCAACCCTATAACACTCACATATCCTTTTAACCATACTTTCATTCCCAAATCATACTAACCATAATATACTACCAAGTAATAAAATCTATTAAATTTAAAATGACTCTCATATACATGCAATTTCCTTACATGTTTCCCTCTTTCGAACTATTTGTCTCCGATCTTCTTCTTCTTCTCCTCTCTCTCTCGCTGCTCTCTATTCGGTGGCCCTTCCGGGGAAGTGGCAAAATACTAAAAAGAAAAGGTGGAAGAGGATATATACACAGGGTTGCCAGGTAGGGTAGGAAAAAAAAATAATCATAAAATGCTAATTGGGCTAAAAATTTCTAGCGGGCTTACAGGGGCTTGGGTTTCTAAGTCACGGGCTCACAATTTTTGAAAAGAAGTTTTAGAATAAAAAGGGATAAAATAGTGAAATAACATGATTAACTGCTATTTTTTTTATAAATGGTTATAACTTAGTGTTAGTTGGACATGGTAGATGGAGATTTATGCTTAGTCATTAACACTTTTACTTTCTTATTTTTTAATTTTATTTTATCTTGATTAATAAATAGAAAAATTATAGGGAGGAATAGTGGGGCTGCATTTATAAGCAACACCAACTTGTAGAGATTTTTCAAACGAACAGTAATATACGATACCTTTTAATGAATTTTTTAACCCTACTTTCTCCATTCCCCACCTCTTCCATATGTTATTCTCCAGCAAAGGTTCTCCCTTTCTCCTCTTTCTTCCCTTACGTTGTGTTGAGGTTTCCATCGTGCTCGCCATCCGTCCTTTGCCATTCACTGTCCCCACCGTCCCTGCCGTTGCTCCCAGCGTCCCTCCCACCATCTGTCGTTGCTCCCGGCCTCGATCTTGCCTTCCGCCATCTCTCCCGGCCTCGATCCGGTTGTCCCTGTCATTCGCCATTGCTCCCGACTTTGATCTCATCGTCCCTGCCATCGGACGTCGCTCCGCTTTCGCCTGTTGCTCCCAGCTTCGATCCCGTAATCCGCTGTCACTCCCGGCCTCGATCTTGCGAATAAAAATGATGGCCCGAAAGCGCACTGAGGCTCTTGTTTATTGTAGTCCTTTACTAACCCGAATCATCACAATTGATCAAAGTAGACGATGTTGATGTTGTTAGGAGTTAGGGAGATGGTGGGATTTATGTATTTGTTGAGTGGAATTTTGTTGCAAAATTTATCATATTTAATGACATTAACTTTATTCTCAGATAAATTGGTTTCTAAGTACAATTCTTAGTCAGGTCTGACGATGATTTCAGTTTTTCTTTTAAGATGAATTGGTCCTGATAATAGATGAATTGGTCCAAATAATAGATAAATTGGTCCCCATAATTGGTCTCGAAGTACAATGCCTTAGACAAATCTGATGATGAATTGTGTTTTTCTTCTTCAATGAATTGGTCTGGATAATAGATTTATTGGTCCTGATAATAGATGAATTGGTCCCGGTATGAGATAAATTGATCCCAAAGATGCCTTAATCAGATCTGATGATGAATTATATTTTTCTTCTCAGACGAATTAGTCCTACAAATAGATGAATTGGTCCTGCTATGAGATAAATTGGTCCCGAAGTATAATGCCATAGTGAATCTGATGATGAATTCTTTTTTTGTTCTCCGATGAATTGGTTCAAATAATAGTTGAATTGGTCCACATAATAGATGAATTAGTCCCGGTATAAGATAAATTGGTCTTAAAGTACAATGTCTTAGTCAGATCTAATTATGAATTATGTTTTTCTTTTCAGATGAACAGGTCCCGTTATTAGATGAATTGATCTTGTTATTAGAACAATTGGTCCCGGTACGAGATAAATTGGTCCCAAAGCATGATGCCTTAGCCAGATTTGATGATGAATTCTGCTTTTCTTCTCAAATGATTGGTCCCAATAATAGATGAATTGCTCCCAAAGGATAATAAAAGGACTTGGGGTGGCACAAGTTGCGTGCCTATTTGGAGCCGATTGCTTCATTGGAAGGACACATCACCTATTTCACCGATACCTACTTGTAGAACTTCTTTATAATCTGGTCGGTCAATAAATGTTACATATATCTGAGGTGGATACCTTTTCTCCCTAAGTACGAACTCTTAATCTTCATCATTTTTCACATCCATTTGATATGGAATACCACCTCCACCAATATTTGTGGGATGCAACTCCATCATAGACCTACTATTGTCATAGGGAATAACTGATTGCACCTTTCGATACAACTCATCATATGTGATACTCATTGGGACAATTCATCCTTTTGACTTTATTTGATTCCCTAAATATCGACAAGCTCCATTCGCCATACATTCCCACTTGCCATTGAACATAATTACCACTCAAACACGTTCCATAGTACCTATTCATTAACATAAAGTAAAGATATATTAGTTACATTCTACACAATGCAATATTGCAATATTCCAGTTAGTGTCGTTGCTAAGAAATAGGTCCCGACAAGTTATATATAAGTCCCGATACTTTATAAATAGGTATGGACATGTTATATATAGGTCCCAATATTATATCACAAGGTCCCGAAAAGTTATGTAATCATATGCCGATATGTTATAAATAGGTCCCCCAACATTGTTTAGATTTCAGCACACATGCCCAAAATCTATATAGGTCCCGATGCTATATAAATGGGTCATAAAAATACCATAAATAGGTCTCGGTAGTTTAATTAAAACCATAACAATAAAAATCAGATGAGATAGAGAGAGAGATGCTGCACCAGGGAGGGAGCTGGGGAGGGAGTTGCATCGGGAAGGGATGGAGGAAAGAGATCGAGGGAGGGAGCTTCACTGGGACGGAGCTACACTGGGAAATGGGTTGGAGCTAAATCGGGTGAATGGGGACGACGTCGGACAACTGGGGTGATGCCGAATATCGGACATCGAACGACAGGGACAACACTGGGATCGATGCTGATGGCGAGGACGGGTGGGGGGATGGCACCGGGATTGACGCTGGCAGTGGGGATGGAACATGGGAGGTGGCAAGAAACAGCTGCTGGGAGAGATGGATGTGATGGATGGAGAGAGGGAGGGAAAGAGCTGGTGGGAGGGAAAGAGAAGGAAAAAAAGAGGGAAAGAGGGAATTTGAGTTCATTGGAAAAGAGAACAAATAAGGGCAAAGATGATAATTACCTTAATTTGATACTATTTCTCAAATTGATTATAGGTTGGTGCCATCTGTATAAGGGAGGAGAGGAGCTACTTTTCCTTGTTAACACAAAATTATATTGGATGGGATGAGGGATGGAAATTCCTTTTCGGAGGGAAGGAAATAGCGAAAGAAAAGGGAATGGGCCTTAGGAGAGAGCATGGGTGTGTAAATATGTGCGCATTAGGGGTGAAAAATGTATGGGGTTGAGTGGATTTTCTTGTAAATTGTCGGGCCCAACATTTTCAGTTCATTTTTTTATACTCTAGAAAACCATACCAATAATTATTTGGGTTATGAAAAATAGACCGTTTCGGGTACAGTTTTTTCGAGCCTGATTATTAATGCAATTAGATTAACATTAAGTTATCCATTGAATAACTTGAAACCTTTACAAATATTATAATATATAATATTTACATCTAATTATACATGAAATTATATTTTTCCTAGTCACTTCATGTTTATATTTTGTTCAAATAACCATACACAAAATTTGCAAAAGACGGAAGAGAAGATTAGAGAATGTAGGAAATTACACTTGAATTATATTTTGAACTACAATATTTAAATTACGGGAAACTATTCGAACTATACTTCATTTATAATGAATTATACTAAATAATTCAAAATGCTTACAAAGGCAAATAGACAAATCATGTTTGAATTATACTTACAATACAAATTATTTTTAAATAATATGTCTGGAAATTCAGATGGTCTGGGTCCACCAATTTTTTTTCGAGATGGGACTCGGTTTTTCCGGATCAATTTTTCTCTCTTTAAAAACAAACCGAATTTGATGTCGGACTCTAAGAATTCGAATTTCTCATATTAGACTTGGTTGATTTTTTCAATTTTCCAATTTTTAACTTACATCCCCAGTGGATATGGGAGGGGATGTATGAGAGAGGTGGTTTGTGTGTTTTTCTTATATCAGTAGATGAAAAAATGGTTGTGTGTGAGTTTGTTTGCATGAGAGAGATATGGACGTGGGTGATTGGTGGGGAGAAAGATGAATTGATTTTTATATTATTTTTATTATTTTAGGTTTATCAATTTATTATTTTATAGTATTTTCATACTATTTTTAATTGATAAGTTAAAATCAATATTTTCTATATGGCAAAATTGTCACGTGGCAAGTAGGTAGTGTCACGATGCAATGCTATATTAACAAATCTTAACACTGTTAATGAAAAATTAATAGTTTCTACCAAACGATGATATTTTCAAAATATTTCATACTATTAAGTGTTATTTTTAATTTTTATATCAAAACGTTATATTTATCAAAAAATTTGCGCTAATTATACAATTTTCGGTCAAAGTGCAGTGTAATGTACGCAAGTTATTAACTACTGTCCCCATCTTTACTTGGGGAAAATGAAATCCCCGGTGCCCGTCTTACATGTTCATCTATCGTGGTCAGCTCGTCTTGATTAGTTTTCCGGCATGCTTGACTTGGGCTTTTATATAACTTTCCACTTCTTGATTCTTTCAGCTTCAATAGTCTGTTTGTTTTATGGACCAATTCATTCAAGAAGTTTCTCTAGTACAGTTGTTGAATTATTTAATAATTTAATATAATATCTCACAATCGACGATTCAAATTATAAAAAAGCTAGTATCTCATAACTATACATTTTTTTCATTTAATTAATGGTCTATTGCTAATCACATAATTTCCAACTCATTGATGTCCCTTTCTAGGAAACGTATTGCATAGGACATCTCTAACCTTTTCCACATTGACTAGGGTCATTAGAGTGAATACATCATGCACATACAAGGGCAAAACAATTCTATAACAAAATAATGTCAACCAATAGAAGAAATGGAAAAAGTTTAGATTCGGTCCCACCTTTTTTTACTATTCTATTTTTTCCTTAAGCGTTTTATTCAGGGTCACTTTTTGACCTTTATTATTTTATTTTTAAATTTTTAAATTTACATTATATCAAAATGATTTAAAAATAGTGAAATTAAAAAACAAAACTCGATGAGTATAGCTAGAGGATGAAGGGGAAGGGGTGATTGTCGACGAGCCCCCATTCTCAGAGGTCACCTGAAATCTTGTAGAGTGTTAACAATCTTAGATGTAGGGATTGCCGCCGACATATCCCTCATCTTTTTCATTCAATTCCGTTCAATGTGTGCATTTCTAAATTTTATTATTTTTTTCTCAATCAAAATTTTAATAATAAAATAATAAACATATCTAAAAGTGAACCTAAGTGTTGAGATATATAAATCCCACATCAGAAAATTGAAAAAGAAACTTAGATTTATAGGAGAATTGGGTACCACCACCTATCAGCTTAGGCTTTTAGGTGAATATGAGCTCGAGACTCTTGTAGGCCCAGGTGGAAATTTCACATGATATTAGAGCGGGTCGATCCTGGACTCATATCATGCCAGACCCGAGTGTGGAACTCGTGGTCCATTAAGCCCGAGACCAGAAGAAAAATGCTCGGCTCGTTGTCAATTTGTTGCGTACGGAAAAATTCTGACTCTTATATTAGCCCAAAGACGGAAGAAGGCCTGCCTCATGTGGAAATTTCACACTAAGATAAAAGGTTCAGAACTAAATTCAAATAAAAAAGTTTAGTACTAAAACATAAAGGTAAGGAAATATTGGATACGGAATCCAATGTTTTCCATAGAAAAAATAATAATTGCAATTTGCATTTCCTATTGAAATTTTTTTATTATGAACCACCGGTATCCAAAAGTTCAACAGGCCCTAACTAATATAGTTTGAGCTGGGAAGGCCCGCTAGGATGTAAAACTATCCCAAAGTGATCTCTCTCTATTCACAAAACTCAAATTGACTCGCAACATTTCTTTTTTCCCCTCATTAACAAGTTTCTTGATTGCGAAAATACCGTAGGTCAATATGGTGGTTGAATGGTATCACTCGCTTGGTAAAGACCCAATCTCGAATTATGATGAAAACAAAAAGGCGGGAACTCTCTATTGGGTTACCTGCATGACCTGTATAGTCGAACTTACATGTCTTGTAAGTTTGTTGAATGTTCGTGTTGACGGTAAGGATTAGTCAATTTTTTTTATATCACTCAATACTAAAAAGAATTTTCTAGACATAAGAGAGTATACTTCACATAATTATCTTGTCTTCGGTTTATTTCTAACATGGACCTCAATTGAATATCTTGGCATTCCTCGAATGTATCGAGTCTATAACCAATTGACTATGCAAGCCATCCTTCTGTCTTTCAAGAAATCATCCTCCGTTCAAGAAAATGGTAGATTAACATCTTATAGTGAGTCCGACATACTGAATTGATGCTAACCAGTGAGATCCTTAGCAAAATTAGATATTTGTCCTCAAATTCTAGACGTACTGTTCCTTTTTTATCTTGCTCTGTTCCCAACTAACGCTCATGTCATTGAATGGTCACATGGAGAGTTGTCAAGCGGAGCGCTTTAAAGTTATTGTCCAGCTGATTAAAAGAAAAGGTTCTTGTCCAAACCCATGACGGTCGAAAAAACGCAATGACAAAACAAAAGTGGACTTAATACAATTGGTATCGTTCTTGTCATATGACCTAAATGTCTCGGGGTTCGATCTCAACTGTACGGCTTCCCATACCCCTTTTATTCTCAATGGTGACCCAACCAACCTCACTACTTAATGTTCAGATTTTTTATGTTTAATCTTGAACATATAAGTGTTAGGGATAGTGCTTTAAATCAAACCACATGAGATGTTATTGATTCTATCTTTATTCATAAAATATAATTTGAAGCATTTATTATTCATCATATGTTGATCATTTTATTGATTACGATGAAACCCATAAATTAAGGTTTATTTTAGGGTTATGGTGAGATCATACCAATAAAACCTAAAATTTCAAAACCCTTAATTTAGAAACGTTCCTAGCCACAGGATCACTAAGTAGGGGATCAATAACCCAGTAAGATTAGTATATTCATTACATGCTCTAAAGTAGAGAGTAATTAATCTTAAAGTTACTTGTGAAGAATCACTAATGTAAGGGTATAGGTGGTCATTATAGAATGAGTTTACTGAACTAACTCACTAAAGGAAAACCTAATCGATTCTCAAATAAATGTCAATAGGTTAATTCTCATGTGATAGTAGGTGTAATTAATCCTCAGGCCTTAGATTACCATAGCACCTTATAATTGTTACATTGTGGTTTTGGTCTACTCCTTAACACGACTCTCTGAGACGTGTATAGGATATGCTGGACCAATGACACTCTTATGGAGGTGATGAGTAATCAATAAGGAATCGGTTACTCCTAATAGTAGGAGAGAATGTCCTATGTATTCTACTTAGTATTGACTCGAAAAATCTCTGGCCAGAGTAGTATGAAAAATTGGAGATGAGTTTTCAATATTTCATAATTGAGTCAAATACTTGAGAATTAGAAACATATGAATGAGTATTGGAGTTTGATATTTTATGCATATCCTAGCTTATTTGGGATATTGTATAACTGAAGGATTTAATTATATAGTAACTAAAAGGAAAAGAGATGATTTGAACTTCACCTATCTCTGGCATTTAAGGCTTGGTCACATTAATGAGAATTGGATTAACAAGTTGCAAAGGATGGGCATTTTGGTCTATATGATTATGAATCGCTTCCAACTTGTGAATCCTATTTCAAAGGAAAAATGACTAAGTCTCCATTTACTGGACATAAGGAAAGGGTAGCACAATTGTTATAGTTGGTTCATATCGATGTTTGTGGGCTGATGACAACTCAAGCCAAAGGTGGATATTTCTACTTCATCACATTTACAGATGATTTGTCTAGGTATGGATATGAGCATTTAATGAAATATAAATATGAGGCCTTTGATAAATTTAAGGAATATCGAGCTGAAGTTGAGAAACAAACTAGGAAAAGCATTAAGTCACTTTGATCAGATCGAGGTGGAGAGTATTTGACCAAAGAATTTCTAGATTATCTAAAAGAGAATAGAATAGTTCTCGAATGAACTCCTCCCAGCACTCCACAACATAATGTGGTTGCAGAGAGAACAAATCACACTCTATTGCATATGATGCAATCCATGTTATGCTTCACAGATCTCCCCATTTCATTTTGGGGATATACTTTACAAACAGTAATCTACCTTTTAAGTAAGGTTCCTAGTAAGTCTATATCTAGTACGCCATATGAGATATGGAAGGGTAAGAAACGCAGTCTAAAGCACCTTAAGGCAGGGTTGCCCATCTTTTGTAAAGGTACAGGATACAGATAAACTTAGTGCGAGATCGGAAAAGTGTAGATTTCTGGGTTATCCTAAAGAGAGTTTAGGATATTATTTTTACTCATCTGCTGAACAAAAGGTGTTTGTTAGTAGACATGCCACATTCTTGGAGAAAGAGTTTATCCAGGATAGTGGGAGTGGAAGAGTTGTGGAACTTGATGAAGTTTCCAACCCATAAACAATCTCGCATCAATCGATGGAAGAGCAATAGGTTGCTCCAAATCCAGTTCATATATCACAACCTCCCGAGTCTCCTCCTAAATCCAAGAGAGTGCATAGAGCACCTCAAAAACTGAACCTAGCCATTGAGAATGACCTAGATTCGAGCGTCATAGATATGGATGATTCACAATCTTATGATGAAGTAGTCAAAAGTGTTGACAGCAATAAATGGCAGGATGCCATGAAATCTGAGATGGATTCAATGTACACCAACAAAGTATAAACTTTGATGGATGCACCTGAGGGAAAAACTCCCATTGGATGCAAATGGATCTTCAAGAGAAAGATTGGAGCAGATGGCAATCTTGAAACGTACAATGCTAGGCTGGTTGCAAAGGGGTTCAAACAAAAACATAGTATTCACTATGATGAGACCTTTTCACTAGTAGCTATGCTCAAGTCCATCAAAATTTTATTTGCCATAGCTGTATATTATGATTATGAGATATGGCAGATGGATGTGAAAACCGCTTTCCTTAATGAAAACCTTGAAGAAGATGTTTATATGACATAGTCGAAGGGATTCATCTCTCCTGTTGGGCCAAACAAAGTGTGCAAGTTGCAAAAATCCATTTATGGATTAAAGCAAGTTTCAAGGAGTTGGAACATTCATTATGATGAGACAGACAAAAAGTTTGACTTTATCAAAAATTAGGATGAACCCTGTGTATACAAAAAGGTTAGTGAGAGTGCTATTGTCTTTCTCGTGTTGTGTGTAGATGACATATCACTTATCGGGAATGACATACCAATGTTACAATCGGTCAAAGATTGGCTCTCCAAGAACTTCTCCATGAAGGATTTGGGAGAAGTATCCTATATATTGGGAATAAAGATCTATAGAGATACATCTAATAGGATGCTTGGTTTATCCCAATTTAGATACATAGGTACTGTGTTAAAAAGGTTTAACATGGAAGGGAGTAAGTATGGTTACTTACCTATGAGTCATGGCATCCATCTTTCCAACAAGATGCCGCATAAGACATCTGAGGAGAGACAACAGATGAATGGAATTCCATACGCATCTGCAGTGGGTTCTATAATGTATGCCATGCTTTGTACCGGGCCTGATGTAGCTTAATGCTTTAGGGTTCACAAGCATATTTCAGGATGATACAGGAGAGGAATGTTGCATATTTAAGAGTGCCCGCAAGTATACGTATCGTCAACAAGTAATACAGTCGTCAACAAGTAATACAGAGTGAGTAGAGTATCGTTCCCACGAGGACTCTTTCCAATTCACTACTAAGCACTAAAATTGGCATGATTGTATCCAAGCCAAGTAAGTCAAATAAGTTGAGTAGAGTGCATGTAATTGAAAAGACAAAAAGTAAGCAAACAGAAATCTATCAATTAACAAGCTCCTAAGGTTCACAACTTCACCAATTCTAGTTTTAAGCAATC